>CM044107.1:0-257032 GCA_024174645.1 Lemna minuta
ATCTTCAGATACAAAGTAAAAAGCATTCACTTTTATTTTGTAAATAAGTTAAGTGTATTTTGGAGTTAAATATTTAATTCTCTTGTCATTTATTGAATAAAATTATATAGAATGATAGATTGTTTGATTTCTAATCAAACAAAAAATTGATTAAAAGGAGTTGTATTTTAAAATATATGAATTTTCTCATTTTAAGGGATTTTGAAAGATTTTTTTTGAATTTTTTTTGAATTCTTATAAATTTATTTTAATTAAAATTATTTAGAAAGACTTTATTAAGTTCACGCTTACGTAGTGGATGTCATGGCATGTATACTTATGCAACAACATGCAGTGATGCTAGTTGAGCATCATGTGGCTCATGCCATGGGAGTATTATTAGTTCTAAGTGCCCTTAAATCAAATGATCATTACCTTATTTATACCCCTTAAATCTCTTTAATATTTTTGATGTGGGACTAAAGTGTTTTATATGGGGGGGTGACGTGGCAGCATCAAGAGCGTTTTCTTAGTGGATAGGAGATCTAAATCTAAGGCATTGATGATCACTTAAAGATGGGGTATGTGATAGTTTTTTTAATGGGCATCAATTCGCTATATAAGCGTCAATGAATCTACGCCTCCCATTTGAGAAATAATAATGGTCCATATCTAATGTACCTGATGGACTTCCCTAACATATGTGACATGTTCTAAGGCATCAAATGAAGACTTGATAGAAGAAATCTACTAATGATTCATCTTCACATGTCTATGTGACAAAATCTTTGCGCTCCATCTCAAATCCAATGACCATGATTTAAATTCATCATTTAAAATCCCTAAAATGAATCTGAAACGTGGATTACATCTGAAGAGGCAGCCTGACAATTAAGCCCAATTCGAATTCTATTTATACTCTCTCTCGTCGATACTGCAAGCATTCTTGGATTTTATTACTATCACAGCTTTTGATAGCTCAATCTTTGAATATCTTGTTTAAATCATGTTATAGAATTATTTCCACGTCCAAAGAGTGTTTGAAGTCAATATTTCATTAAGTGAATGGGGAGAAATCCCCTCTTAAACTTTGAAGTTTCATTTTCAAAATCGTTGAATAAAATCCTTGATTTGGCAATTAATTGGATCATTTGAGTGTGGTTATATTTTTAGATTTTTGTTTTCCTCCTAATCTATCATCATATAGCATTATATTTTAATTTAAAGCTTAGATTAATCAAATTTTAGATAATTTCTCTCATCACAAATAATTTTTCTCTCTCTCTCTCTCTAAATTTACCCTCTAATTTCTCCATGGATATAGATTTGATTTTAGTGATTTTTTATTCATTGGATAGAATCTTTGAGTTTTATTTCTAAATATATATATTTTTTGTTTATTTCTCACCTCAATTCATCATCCAATTTGATTAAATATCAAAACATCTCAAGAACATACCCTAATTCTCTAAGGAATGGACCTTTACTCACCTCTATGCTAAATTAATCATAATTAATCTTGAATTAAAGTAACTTTACTTTATCTTTGACGCGTGCATGTGTGTTCAATGATTGCACAAACACATTGAGCCAAAGACCAAGGATGAAGTTTATGTTCACATCTACCCAAGGAGCTATGTGAACAACGCGAGGGGTATATAGTCTAGTGTTTTTCTTAGCATAATTTTTTAGGGGACAAATGTGACAAGAGAGATGATTTTGGTTATCTCATTGTTGTGCGTCGATTTCATGCAATAAAATATAGTTCCTTACTTAGTATATTGTCAGCAATGGTAGAATCCATAGTGAGCTAAAGTATGTGTTTAAACGAAAGAGGAGGGCGGAGGAAGATGTGTGGGTTGGAATGGAGTACGTGGAGGTGACTATGAGAGATAATTTTGAGTTTATCTTAGAATTAAGATAGAAATTAGAAAATAGATGAGATAATTAGATTAATAGAGATGAAATTAGAGATCATACGATGGAAAGATGATAAAATAGATGGCGGTAGCAATGGATAAATGCACGGCGAGGGTGAGAGTGAGAGATGGACGCGAAGATGATGTCAAAGCTCCTACAATAAAAGAAAAATAAAAATAAAAAGAAACATATGTCTATTGTATATGGAGATATTCCCAAGCCAAAATCCAATCTAGATCTTTGCACAAACCCCGTTGGTGTGCCCGTCCTAGGCCGGGTGATGCAGTATCCACTCCGATCATGATCTTTGCTTTCTCCCTTCTCCATTACAAGGTTAAGTATCAAAACAATGCTCCTCCTTTGACTTGGCCTCCTCTCCCTTTCTGGTGGCGTACGACCCCCGTCGCCACGAAGGCATGACACTACGGCGCCGGAGGAGCCGACACCCACGACAGGCGAAAGATGAAGGATGCCGAGTTTCACTACACCAAGTGAGGACCTCATCTCGCCACGACACATTTCACAGGGCTCGCGTGCGCGTGGAGTTATCTTTTTTGTCTTTTCTTTCATTATGAACTTTATTAGCCCGCACGTGTTTAAGCGGGCCTTTGCATATCTTCTTCTCTCCCTTCTAGGCTTTCGGGTGGGTTCTTCCCTTTTCGGGATCCCATTTCGTGAAGCCCCTTCTTTTGTGAACCTTTATTTTCTATGAGTATTTTGGGTTTTGGGTTGTGGGCCTCAAGTGGGCCCTTTCCCCTCTCGGCCCATTATGGGCTCTATAAGAGGGGAAGGGACCCCCCCACAAACCCTGTCCGTCATTTGATGAAAGAAAGGATCATCCTCCTCGCAAGTGGCTGCTCAAGGAAGAACAAGGGAGGAGACCTACCGCCGCCTCCGCCGCCGCCACCACCACCACCGCACCACCACGTGCTGCCGCCGTGCCCGCCACCGAGTCCGCCGCCTCCCTCGCCTTGTTTCGCGAATCCCTGCGTGCAGCCTTCCAACCTCCGCCGCCGCCTCAGGCCGCCGCTGCCGCCGCCGCCGCCAGATTGCTGCACCGCCATCCCCTCTGAACACCTTCTTCCCCTCAGTTCCACCCCTACCTCTATCCGTGGTAATCTCCTCCACGTTCACCCCCTTCTCCCTCAACTTCTGCTCGCCTCCTTCCTCCCATCCCATTGCCCTCCACCTCGAGCGTGCCCCATTCCCCAAGACCCCAGAACCCGTCCTCAAATCTCCTTTCCCCCCACCTCTCGAGATCGCCCGATTTCCCTCTATCCCACACCATTTTCCGAAGTTCCCCACCTTTCCCCCCGCCCACCTGCAATTCCCCGTCCCGAACTTCCCGAAATTCCCAGTTCCTTCCCCACATTTCAAACTCTCTCACCCCACGTTCACGTTGAAACCCCTCTTCCCCCTTCCCCACATTCCCGCGATATACCAACCTCCCGCGTTTCCCGATTTTCCCTGTTCCCAAATCCAAGTTCACCCTGCCCCAAAATCCCGCTCCTCCTCTTCTCCCTTCTCCGCGATCCCTATCCAGCGTCTTCCCCATCTTCCCACTTCAACCTCCCGAATTTCCCCAGTGCGCGATCGTCCTCGCCTTTCCCCTTCCGTCCGTTTCCCCGGTCTCCGCCCGCCGCCAGATCCATCACTACAAACCTCGGCGCGAAATTCGTTCCCGCCTTTCCCGTCGACAACTTCCCGATCTCCCTGGAAATCATTTCCTTATCTGCGGCATTTTCGATTTCGCGGTATGTGACCCTCACCCCGGGAATTTCGTCGCTTGGAGTCTTGGCCAACTGCCCTCGTCCGTGTGATTCTCCCTCCAACGACTCCCAACCTGCCGCCGACTACCATCGATCCCTCGGAATAAGGATTCCCTCCCTCCCCCTGTTCTACATCGGGTCGACTTCTCCGCTTGCTCCAGAAATACTGCGCCGCTCCAGAACGTCGATGTGACGCATACGTGGTCCTGATGTCAATGCCCTCCATGGAGTCAACATGCTGATGTGACTTCCGGTATTTCCCGGATGAAGTCCATTTCATCGGTTGATCGTGCCACCATCAGGCTCGACGTGATGCCCGCCATGTTCGGCTGATCGCCCTGATATCGCCCGCAGCCCGCCATCGCGGCGGAGTCCAAACCCCTTGCCGGGCCTTCCCTATTCTCGCCCGCCCCTCCTGCAAGCTAGTGGACCCAACCTGCATTCTCCACCCGCTGACCCCCGACTTCACCAGACTGTGGCCTTCCTCGAAACGGGACGACGCCGAAGAGGCCTACGACTACCGTCCATCCGTGCTGCGTACGATCGGCCTCCCCCGACACTGACCGACCGGGCTCGTGCCCCGCAGGTTAGGCACACATCCCCTCTTTATTTTACGTTGAAGTCTATATTTCTTTCAGTATTTCCCGCACCGTCTCCGCCGCCATCGGGATTCGGATAGGTCGAGAGATTAGACGAATTGATAGGATTCCGACCGTGGTCCAATTGATGACTCACGGCCCAACGCTCGCGAGGACGTGGATCGGAAGGATTCCAGGACAAACTCTACTCGGCGCACCCCAGGGCCTATGGAGGCGACACCGGAGACGGCGCGCTGCTTGATTGCATTATTAGTTTATTACATCATATTAGAATTCCCCGAGGTAACCCCTCCCCTAGTTCATCCCTAGTATCACGGTGTGAGACCGGTTTCACACCCGGTCCTGCATCACTTTCCTTATGGTAGCCTGATGCTAAGAGAGTGTGACGAAGCGATTTATGCAGTCGTTAAAACACACAAACGTCGGTCAAACAAAATTTATAATTCTAAACTCACAATGACAGAGATATAAAATCAAGTAAAGTGTAAGGATCGGGTCGATCCACTGAGAACACGGTTGACTTTTATTGTAGAGTTGACTTGGTCAAAAGTTAGGTTTAATTAGGGTTTTAAAGAAGTGATAATGATACATAATCAATAAAAATGATCTAAATATATGAGATAAGATATTTTAAGACTTTAGAAAACCAATTTTTAGAAGAAATGTCAAAAGTCAAGATCAAAGTGTTAACTTTGACCAACAGTTGACTTTCTAAAAATCAGAGAACAAAAAGAGCTTAAAATATTACGAAAATTATATATTCAAAAATTGGAGAGAAAATGTAATTTATTGATATAAAATTCATGATTTTTCGATAAGAATTGGGTTTACTAAGAATTATTGAAAATCAAAGATTAGAAAAATCTCGAAATGAACACTTCGGTGTACATCTTCAAATTGACTAATCAAATGATATAAAAATCTTACAATTGATATATCAATAGAAAGCTAACAACTAGAATATTCCAAAAAGACCAAAATTGTCAAATTCTAATTTATATTTTACGAATGATTGATCCCGCAAGTCCACACCTGAATTCGGATTGAAAATGAATAGTGGTTGGTCAAATGTTAAATTGAGGGGTTAAATGATCATGTAATTTTACAAATTTTCTATCCACCAGAAAAGCTCATGAAACAAGGAATCCAATGAAACCAGAATCAAGTGATTCAGACTTAATATCAGAGAGATACCCTTATTTCAAAATCAGCAAAAATTCGAACCAAATTTGGGCGAAATTGAAGAACAAAATGACTTTAAACACAAAATTAACCTCCTAAATCTAATCTAAATACAAATTACTGCAAGATGAATGATTGATTCTCACTGCTAATTCGATTTCCATGAAGATTTGGCTTCAACTCACGCGGATCTGAAGAGTATTGGGTTGATTTCTTCCTCGTCGGACGTTCGGCGTTCAAGGGGAGAATTCAATCGAATTCGACAATTAATCACGATGAATCTTGCTCCAATTGGATCACGATTGAGTCTTGACGAAAGGGGAATCCTGATGAACTCAAGATCTTCCTCAAAAATTGCTTAATTGCTTCAACGATTCGATCAAAAGTTAAGAGAAGAAGAGAGAATACATCGTCTTTAAAAGAAGAATTCCCGTGAGCAACGCGGGCCGTTTGATCTGGTGAAAGCGATTGATGACCACAATCACACGATGATCATGGGCCACGATTGCGCAGCGATCGTGAGCCACGATCTCACATGAATTGGGTTTCTGCCGTTCGATTGCCATCGTCACTTCGCAGTGAGTCCACGTGTTGCCCCACGATCGCATGATCGCAAGAAATCGCATTCGTTCGATGAAGCCAGGTGGCGCTTTAAACGCCGTCAATCACATTCACTTAACTCCCTTTAAGCGCACGTGCTTGATCGATGATCTGTTGGACTTCGTGTCCACGCGATGGACGCTTTGCGATCGTATCCGACGCTCATGGTTCTGCCACGTTTCACTCAAAGAAGGAGTTCCGCGGGAACATAGTCCCACATGGAAGAAAAGGAGAAGAGCGGTGGGTATAAAGGCTGGGGTGGCGTAACGCAAATGCGTTATCGCCCCAAACCTATAACCAAGGTCCACTGACCAGTGGGCCCTTCACCTGCCAGCCCTCTCGCCACGTGGCACCACCCTGGCGTTCGCGTGGACTCGTGTGGCCCTGCCACGCGTCCGCGCCACCTGTGCACCACGTCGGCTCGCGCGGCTCTACCACGTGGCCTTGCGTGGCTTGTCGCATCTGTGAAGGTCCCACGCCCCATGTCAGCTCTGCATGCCATGTCACCTCTGCGGGTTCTGCGGAAATTAAACCGCTTTTTTTGCAATTTTAAATAAGGAAATAAATCAAATAAAAGCCAAAAAAATCTAGGAAATTCAAAAATCAATAACTTTAAAAATATAACTCTTTTTTAATTCAAATTTTCTCTATTGGATCACAAATTTCTTCATCTTTAATAACATGCCATCTAGAAATAAAAATTAAAAGAATCATTATAGATGAATTTAAAATAAACATAGATAATTTCTTATGAAGTCTATTTTAATTCATCTAACATTCTCTTCTTAAAATTAAATCTTCTAATCACCTACAAAATTCAAAGTAAGGTAATTAATTTTTATTTATTTAACCTTGTAAAAGATTAAACATTCATAGAGGACATAATTAACCCTAAATAATGCATAAACATGGACTTTAGTAGAATGGCATACCAATGAAGAAAATTCATAAAAACTATGATAACATGCATCATAATTACATAAAATAAGCATGAATATTAGTTAAATAAGGTAAGAATTTAAGTTAAATATGCATGTTATCAGAGAGCCAAAAAATGCAATGAGAGAGAAAATGAAGGCTTGTATAGGTGGGTTCCTAGGGTTTGAGTGTAAAGAGGGGTAAAAGCATCTAATCATTTAAATCCATTTTTCTAGCTCGATTCTTTTATCCAAGTGTATGGATGGATAGAGGCTTAAAAGATGAATCTATAAATAAAATTTCAGCTCAAAACTCCATCTAGATCATGAGATATCATGATTTTAATTTTAAGAAATCCCAGTTGTTGATTAAGATAGTGCGGAGTGGCATTTCTGTAAATTTCCGACTTCAAAAAATCGGATGGAGCATTTATATAAATTTTTTTACTTAAAAATCTGAGGGGTATTTCTGTAAATTTCTATTTAAAAAATCAGAGTGACATTTTCGTAAATATGCTCAAAATCGGAAAAGTCCCTAAAAAATTTTAAAAAAATTCTCGAAAAATCCCTAAACATAGAAATTGAATATCTCACAAAATAAAACTCTTTTTTCCATGAAATTTTTCTCCATTAGATCAAGAATTTAATCCTCTATCTTTTCATTCAAAATCATGAGAAAAATTTTATGGTCTCATTTGAGAAAAATTAAGTTTGGTCCAATCTCTTTAAAAATTAGGAGGTTGGCCCAATATTCACTCTAAATCAATTTTAGATCATCTTAAAAACCTTATGATGATCTCTCTACGAAATTCAAACCTCATTTACCACATTTCGTACAAATATGGCTGGCTTGATGTTCAAATTAAGTGGAGTGTTGTTTTCTCTTTCCTCTTATCGTCGAGTGTTTAAGCCCGAGAAACTTACTATTTATAACTAGGAAACTATGAAGCAAATGGGATGAGTGGGATGTATAGGTTTCCTAGGTCGATCCACAGGGACTTTAAGGCGAGAAAATATCAATGTAGGTGGGAAGAAGGGAGAATGACCATGATTATTTGGATATATTAATTAAAAGAGTAATTAGAATACATGAAAAGTAAAGAATATTAAAACTAGGATAAAGTTTATGAAGAATGATATAATAGGAGATGTAATAGCCATAGAAAAAAAAGGAAGAGAAAGGGAAAGGAAGTTAGAGAAGGAAGAGCTTGAGGGGACGAGAGAGTGAAGGAGGAGAGAGGGGAAGAAAGCAATAGCTGAGAGGGAGAGAGAATGTTGCAATCAGTAAGAGAGAGGTTGAAGAGAATAAAATGAGAAATGGTAGAAAATGGAAGATGCGAAGTACAGAGGGCAGGTGAGAGATAAGATGTGAGGACGCGAGGAGAGAGAAGAGAGAAGATTGATGGTGAGAGAGAAAATTAGCGGAAGACTAAGACGAAAATTAGAGGAGAACTGGAGAGAGAGATTGCCGAAGAAATGGAAGAGAGAGGGAGAGCAGAACTAGAGAGAGCTTACACGGTAGAAAAAAATAGAGAAAATAAAAAGAAAACAAGAGAAGGTGCGTCGGAAAATAGAGAGGGTGAGTGTGAGAGGTTGCGATACAGCGAGAAAAAAAAGTGCGAATGAGATGGATTTTCGAGATTAAGAAAAGGGAGAGAGAGACGGAAGAGAGGACAACAGAACGAGAGGGAGAAGGAGAGTTTTCGGGGAAGATAAAGAGAGAAATTGGATTGAGAGAAAAATGGAAAGATAGAGATGATGAGCTAGAGAGGGTGTGAGAGAAATACGCACTGGAAGACGAAATAAAACGGAAGAAGTGAATTTAAGAGAGAAAAAGAATGCAGGTTGTTGAATTGTGGAAGAAGGTTAGGAGAAGATTAGGAAACTCCAAAGGGACGAAACAAAGAAATCGAGAGAGAGAATGGAGAGGATACGTGACGCGAGAAAGAAGGAGAATGCAAATATGGCGGAATTTAGGGAGAGGACAAATGAAATCACGAGAGAGGGATGAACGATACAGAGACGTTTGGAAGATGAAGATGTTTGAAAATATGCGGAAAATTGGAGAGAGAGGACGAAATCAGGAGACGTAAAAGATGAATTCAGAAAGTTGGAGAGAGAGAGAGAGCAGACAGTGAAATGACGAGACAAAAACGCAATTGAGAAAGCGATAGGAGAAGAACAGAGATATCGAAAGGGAGAGGATGAATACGACTTCAGAAAATGGAGAGAGAGACGGATAGCATGTAGAAGATGAGAAAGAAAGTAGAGATCGAGGGAGATAAAATCGAAGATCGCGAGGTAACGTGAAAGATTGGGGAAAGAGGAGAAAATTCGGAGAATCAACGGAGAGCGTAGAGAGAGAGAGAGAGAGAGAGAGAGGGAGAGAGAGAGAGGGAGAGAGAGAGGGAGAGAGAGAGGGAGAGAGAGAGAGTGAGAGAGATAGAGATTTCCCGAGGAGAGGAGAGTAGGAAATAGCGGTCTAGAGGGAGTTAGGGGGCACAAGAAAGGGGGAAGAGGAAGAGTTTGTGATGGAGGACCATGCCCGTGATCAGGCGACAGCACGTGCTGAGCCGGACGGCGCGCGAGTACTACCGCGCCAGAGCACCCGAGCCGATGCCCAAGACCCCGGCTTCAAGTACACCGCGTGATGCAATCCTCCCGGCGAGTTTTTCCCCGTTTCTTGCTTTATTTGTTTCGTGAGACTATTTGTGTGTGTGTGGGAGGGTTTTCCCCGTGTTTTGGGCCCTCCCTAGTACTTATGGACCGTTTCTAGGCCCTTTAGAGGGGTTTTAGCCTATTTTTGGGCCAAAACCCCTTCGAATTACGGGATTGCCCTTAGGGCAACCCGTCTCTTTCTCTCTCCTATATAAGGAAGAGAGGAGAGAGTATCGGGTAGACGATTTTGGATGAAAATGAAGCTTCTTGATGTGACCTCCCCATGCTAGCATGAGAGAGAACGAGGGAATCCCGAGCTAGGGTCTCCCTGAAGGGAAGAGAGAGAGAGGAGCGCCGACCCAGGAGTCGCCGCCGTCTCGTAGCGCCGCCGCCGCTGTGCTCGCCGCCGTCGCGCTCGAACGAACGCCGCCCACGTCGCCGTCCTCCACGCCGCCGCCGTCGGACCCGTTTGAAGCGGCCGCAAGTCTACCCGCCGTCGCGCCGATCTGCTACGCCGCCGATAGCTCGGCCGCTACCCAGCGCCGTCGCCGCTGTGCCCGCCGCGGTCGCGCTCAGACGATCGCCACCCACGCCGCCCTGCTGTCCCGCCGACTGATCGACCGCCGCCCTAGCGCCGTCGCCCCTGGACGCCGCTGCACGGACCGCCGCCGCGCCCTCTAGGTCACGACGGACCCGCCAGGCGCGACCTCCACGCCGCCGGATCGTGCAGGTCGCCACCGCCCTGGTGCCCCTCGCCAGCCGCTCGTCGCCCAGTTCGCGCCTCCGTCCGCCGGGTGGAACTACCGCCGGACAGAGCCGCCACCGGGCCGAGCCGCCGACGCCCGAACGATCGCCGCCGCCGCTGCTCCTACGTGCCGCCGGAGCCGGATCGATCTCAGCCGCCGCCCGTCGAGCTGCCGCTAGAGTAATTCTGCTTTCGACTTCAGATTCTTCAGACGTCGCCGAGCTGTCGTCGTCCGGGTCGTGACGTTGCTCGCCGCCGCCAGTTCGATCGTTCGCGATCACCGTGTTCCTAGCGTCGATTGACAGGTCTGCCACTTCGGCCCTGATACTCGGGTCGCCCGACGCACCTGCTGATCGAGGGATCCCGCTACTAGGACCCTCTTCGCCCTCTAGATAGTATCGTGATATCCTCGTGTGTTTTCCTCACGGTGGATCGCCTTTCCCACTTGCAGGTTGGTGCTGCCCGCGTGCGAAGGTGCTTCGGGTCACTGCGATCTTCGGATCACGACGCCGCCCTCGATGGAGTATTATCACCTTCCCCAGTGCTGAAGGCGCTCGCTCCACCGCCGGGGACTAGCTTCTTAGGTACCTCTCGTTTGCCCGGGTTGGGTCGGGTTTGTTTCTCGGTTTCGTTCGAGATTTCACAGTCGTCGTACGGGTGCGGATCACTCCGGTCGTGGAATCCCACCGTAGTCGTCAGTAGTCGACCTAACGGAACGTGGGAAAGTCGATCCATTGAGCGTCGCTTGGAGAGCTTCCCGGACGTCACCCTAGGTCAGCTGCCGCTCCCTGTGCTTCTCATTATTTCGAAAATCCGCATCACTAGCATATTTCACGCATCTTAGTCGTAGCTAGTCCAGATCCTTGTGTTGTAACACGAGCCGTCGATCCCGGCATCGATCGTGTTACATCAGTTTGGAGGAAGAGAAGGAGGAACAAGAAAATAAGAGCGGTAGAGTTTTGATGAGACCGAGTTGAATTTAGAGGGAGGATGAGATAAATCGGAAGATGGGGGAAAGCACGGAAAGAGCGGAAATGGAATGAGAGAGAGGATGGAAGAGAGGTTGAGCGGGGAAGGAGGAGAAGATTACCTACGAGACTGAAAGAAACTTACCGAGAAGCATTGGAGGAGATAGACAGAGATCGCAAGAGGAATAGCGAGGAAGAAGACGAGAAATAACTTAAATTAAATTCCATTAAACTTCAGAGGAGTTACAGCAGGAGAAAATCTAAACCTAGGAGAGAGCAAGAACAACCTAAAAAGAAAAAGGAAGAAGAAGGAGAGTCGGGGAGAAGCTAACAAAAGGCAGGAGAGAGAGAGAGAGGCTGGAAGCCCCCCTTTTAAAGTGCTTTTTTCCCTTTTTTGTGGGCTTTCTGAGAAGGGATTTTCTGAGATTTCTCTATGACAGCCCACTAAGTCATTGCTTTTGAGGAGTTGCTCTACTTCTCTTGCTCCTGAAATAAAATAAAATAAAATTAATGTAGAGGACTTATATTTGATGTGTTTATATTATAAAACTATTAACTCATGAGATAGTAGATTTAATGATATGTTCAACAGTTAATAGGATTAAATAAAAGCAACTCCCAAGTGTTTATAACTACTTTCTATGCTTTTATGAGGTGGCGTAACGCAAATGCGTTATCGCCCCAAACCTATAACTAGGGCCCACTAACCGGTGGGCCCTTCACTTGCCAGCCCTCTCGCACGTGGCACCACTCGGGCGTCCGTGTGGACTCGTGTGGCCCTGCCACGCATCCGCGCCATGTGTGCGTGACCTGCGCGCCACGTGGGCTCGCGCAGCTCTGCCACGTGGGCTCGCGCAGCTCTGCCACGTGGGCTCGCGTAGGTCTGCCACGTGGCCTTGCGTGGCTTGTCGCATCTGTGCAGGTCCCGCGCGCCACATCAGCTTCGCGTGCCACGTTAGCTCCGGGGGTCCTGCGGAAATTAAACCTCCTTTTTTGTAATTATAAATAAGGAAATAAATCAAATAAAAGCTGAAAAAATCTAGGAAATTCAAAAATCAATAACTTAAAAAATATAACTCTTTTTTAATTCAAATTTTTTCTATTGGATCACAAATTTCTTCATCTTTAATATTATGCCATCTAGAAATATAAATTAAAAGAATCATTATAGATGAATTTAAAATAAACATAGATAATTTCTTATGAAGTCTATTTTAATTCATCTAACATTCTCTTCTTAAA
Source organism: Lemna minuta (assembly GCA_024174645.1). Lineage (NCBI taxonomy): Eukaryota > Viridiplantae > Streptophyta > Magnoliopsida > Alismatales > Araceae > Lemna > Lemna minuta. The sequence continues at coordinate 12,580 of CM044107.1, forward strand.
ATTAAATCTTCTAATCATCTACAAAATTCAAAGTAAGGTAATTAATTTTTATTTATTTAACCTTGAAAAGATTATACATTCACAGAGCACATAATTAACCCTAAATAATGCATAAACATGGACTTTAGTAGAATGGCATACCAATGGAGAAAATTCATAAAAACTATGATAACATGCATCATAATTACATAAAATAAGCATGAATATTAGTTAAATAAGGTAATAATTTAAGTTAAATATGCATGTTATCAGAGAGCCAAAAAATGCAAGGAGAGAGAAAATGAAGGCTTTTATAGGTGGGTTCCTAGGGTTTGAGTGTAAAGAGGGGTAAAAGCGTCTAATCAGTTTAAATCCATTTTTCTAGCTCGATTCTTTTATCCAAGTGTATGGATGGATAGAGGCTTAAAAAATCAGAGGGGTATTTCTATAAATTTCTATTTCAAAAATCAGAGTGTCATCTTTCATAAATATGCTCAAAATCAGAAAAAGTCCCTAAAATATGCTCAAAATCGGAAAAAGTCCCTCAAAAATTTTAAAAAATTCTAGAAAAATCCCTAAACTTTAGAAATTGAATATCTCACAAAATAAATCTCTTTCTTCCTTAAAATATATGAAGATGTTTTTCATTTACTCTTTTGCAATCAAAATTCAAATAAAATCTAAAATATAATTAAGCTAATCTATTTAAAATTCAAGCTCGTGATTTATACATGATTAGCCAAAAAATGATTAGAATGTTGAACATGCACTCATAGTATGAAAACATGCATGAAAAATATAAGAATAGTGCCCTAAAATACACTAATCATCATGTAATTATAAGTAAATATTGCATATTATCAGCCTCCCCATACTCTTAGGCACATGATTCCATTATGTTTATTGTTGATCTATTTTGAAAAAAAAAATGGCACACTTTATAGCTTATTCCAAAAAATTTATGCTTCTTGAGTTTCCCACCTCTACTTTAATGAAGTCATTAATCTACATGGCCTTCCAAAGAGAATTTTTTCTGAATGTTTGCTTCACTAGCTTTGGCACCTTTTAGGAACTATTATTAAGTTCTCCATTGCCTTCCACTCACAAACTCATGGTCAAAGTAAGGCAGTCAACCATAGTTTAGGCAACATCTTCTAGTCTTTGGCTGGGAATAACCCCAAGTCTTTGTATATGATCATTCCACGTGCTGCGTTTGCCTATAATGCCTATGTCAATTATACTACTAGTAAGTGCCATTTTGAGATTATGTTTGTTTACCCACTCTGTAAGCTTATTGATCTCCTTCCCATGGAAAAGCATTGTAGAGTCATAGATGAAGTTGAGTCATTTTCCCAACACATTAGGAGCTTGCACTAAGATATTCATAATCCCCTCACGACTAGTAATTCATCTTGTAAGCAAGCCATTGATTCACACCTACATTTTCTTGCTTTTGAGATAGGGGATCTTGTGATGGCAAAACTCTAACTAGAGAGATTTTATGTTGGGAGAGCCACTAAGTTGTATGCTTGTAGTGCTAGACCATTTTTTATTCTCAAACAAGTGGGGGGAAAATGCTTATGTCATTGACCTCCCCTCGGTTAGGATCTAAAGTCGACGAGCCTTTCCAAAATTTTGATCAAAATAGCAAATGCTACAGAACACATGGAATGAGGTATTCAAAACGTCGAGGCACCAAGAAAAAATGATCTTATTGATAACATACATATTTAACTTAAATTATTATCTTATTTAACTAATATTCATGCTTATTTTATGTGATTATGATGCATGTTATCATAGTTTTTATGAATTTTCTCCATTGGTATGCCATTTTACTAAAGTCCATATTTATGCATTATTTAGGGTTAATTATGTGCTTGATGGATGTTTAATATTTTTCAAGGTTAAATAAATAGAAATTAATTACTTTCCTTGATTTACTTTGACTTTAGTAGATGATTAGAAGATTTTATTTCAAGAAAAGAATGTTTGGATGATATTAAATACATTTCTTAAAGGATTATTTGAGTTTATTTTTTGAATCTATCTTATATTCTTCTTTTAATTTATTTTAGATGACATGATACTAAAAAGGAATAATTTTGTGATCCAATGAAGAAAATTTGAGTCAAAAAGAGTTATATTTTTTAAGATATTAATTTCTGAATTTTCTGGATTTTTCTAGAATTTATTTTCTAGGAGTTTTTCTGATTTATTTCATTTAAAAAATAGCAAAAAGGGGGTTTATTTCTCCACAAAACCCGCGGAGCTGACGTGGTGCGGCGTGGGACCCGCGCGGATGCGACATGACACGCAAGACCACGTGGCCGCGCCACGCGGACCCACGCGAGCCCTGATGTGGCACGGACGCCTGGCAGGGCCACGCGAGTCCACGCAGACGCCCAGGTGGCGCCTACGTGGCATGAGGACTGACAAGCTGGCAAGTGATGGGCCCACAGGTATAGTGGGCCAAGGTTATAGTATTGGGGTGATAACGTGAATGCTAAAGAGAGGCCTACCTTTTATACTCATTGTTCTTCATTAACTCTCTCCGTGTGGGACTATGTTCGTTGTATTCTTTCTATTTGCAAGACACGTGGCATCAAGATATGCGTCGGATGAAATCGCATGGATTAAGATGCATCAATGCATCAATCGGGTGAACTCCGGTCCACCCGATCACCATCAAGCACACGTGCGTTAATTGTGACTTAAGTGACGACAGACGACTAAGATTTGATCGCGCTCCTGACGAGTTACCGTGCAACACGTGGCTTCATACGGAGGCTCCGATCAGGATCGGACGGGCAAAATAAGGGGAGAATGTGGATCCACGTCGTGGGATCGTGGCCCACTTAAATCGCACGATCGGACGGCTCAAATCTCATCGCGAAACAGATCAGTCTGCGTTTCTCAGAAATTTTCCTTTAAAAACCGATGTATTCTCTTCTTTTAAGTAACTCTTGATTAATCATGAAGCAATTAAGCAATTTTGAAGGCATATCTTGAGTTCTTCACGATCCCCCTACGTCCTAGACTCAATTCTGATCGGATTGAGGCAGGATTGATCGCAAATCGTTGCGAGATTTGATCGATTTCTCCCCTTGAACGCAGAACGTATGCCTAAGAGAAAGTGATCAAATTCACTTCAATCGACGCGATTTGGAGCCTAATCTTCACGTCAATCAGCGTTAGTAGTGTGAAATGATCAGTCATCTTGCAAAAATTTGTATTTAGATTAGATTTAGGTAGTTAATTTCATCATTTGAGTCGAATTGTTCTTCATTTTTGCCCAAATTGGGTTTGGATTTTGCTGATTTTGAAATAAGAATTTCTCCCTGATCTTAATTCCCAATCATTTAATTCTGGTTTCATTGGATTCCATGTTTCATCAACTTTCCGTGGATAGAAAAATTGTAAAATTTCATCATCATTTGACTCTTCAATTTAATGTTTGACCATCTACTATTCATTTTCAATCCGAATTTGGACGTTGACTTGCGGGTGCAATTACTTTAAAATACAAGGCAAAATTTGATAATTTTGGTCTCTTTGGAATCCTCTGGTTGTTATATTTTCATTCATATATGAATTTTAAGATTTGGATATTATTTGGTTAGTCAATTTGAAGATTTACATTGAAGTGTTCATTTCGGGATTTTCCCGATATTTGATTTTCAATAATTCATAATAAATCCAATTCTTCTCGAAAAATCACGAATTTTATATCAAAAATTTCTAATTTCTCTGTAGTTTTTGAATATATAATTTTTGTAAAATTTTAACCCTTTTTAGACTCATATTTTACAGAAAGTCAACTATTTGTCAAGGTCAACGCTTTGACCTTGACTTTTGACATTTCTGCATAAAATCAGTTTCTAAATTCTTAAAATATCTTATTTAGTATAATTCTATCATTTCCATTAATAATCTTATAAACTCATTTCTGAATATACCCAATTAAATCTAGGTTTGACCAAGTCAACTCTGCGATCAAAGTCAAATGTGTTCTCTGTGGATCGATCCGATCTTTATACTATACTTGATTTTATATATTTGTTATTGTGAGTTTGAGAAATTTAAATTTTTTTTGACCGACGTTTGTGTGTTTTAATGACCGCATAAAACGCTTCGTCACTTATTATTTGGTATGTAGGAGAAAACATACTTACAAGGTTCACTTGAAGTAGGTCTTGAAGCAATTCAAGTGTCTAGCCTCAAGTTATATCCACACGATCATCGGATAATTAGATCTCCTCTTCAAAGCACCGAGAGAGAAAGAGAAGAATGCATCGGATAATTAGATTCCCACAAGGCTTACATTGGCGCCTTAAGTTGTGGTTGTTCTCCCCATATTTATGGACATTTGGTATAGAATTTTTTGATAAAAACCTCATAATTATATCTATATCCATAATTATGGATATTTTCTAGTTAATAACTCTATAAACTCAAAAACACTCTATTGGTCAACGTTAATTAATCACTTAAGGATCAATTCAATCCCAATCAAGAGTTTGAGTTGTTTGCATGTTGGGTGCCAAGCTATACCACGTATTCTAGGAGATATAAAGTATATAAGAACTCTCACATGGAGCCTTACCATCAGCAGTAACTATGCATATATATAATCCTTCGTATACACAAGACACATGAATGACTTAGGGTATGGTCTATAGTCAAACCCAAATTAGTCACACAAGTTAGCATTGATGCATGAAGGAAATTATCTGGAGCTCTTTCTCGAATACCACACAAGTATCATTGAGAACTTTATGTTCTATCCAATTTGTGATGTTTTAGAGATCTCGTGGATGGGGAGTCGTAAGTCATCATCAAAACACGATCATCTATCTATAAGAGATCTTTGGTGTCTTAAGTCAAAGGACCACATACACAATCATGACATGAATCAACTTGATTGACACTTAGGTATGATACCATTCAAGGATTCATGCAAACCAATTCAATGAACTCTTTCTCTAAAGAGTACCCACTATTTATCTTTAATATCTCTATAATTATATGAACATTCATACTCATCGTATGAGTCAAATCAATTAGTATTATTCTTTTTAAATAATTTGATGTCTTTCTCGGATATCTTTGAATATGAATGTTTATAACCTATGCTTAAAGACCGATTATCATTGCATTATGATATCATTACAATTCACTTAATTATTACATATAGTTATAGACTTCATAATATTCATCACCATTCATATGAGGGATAAGCTCTGCCTTAAATGTCTCGAATTTGGTTCCCTATAAAGCTCCACCATGTGCTCTTAGCCCTCCCCTACCCATAACCTTGCTCGAGAGTTAGTCTACCTCCCACATGCCTTCTTTCCCTTTTCGTGAATATATTGAGGAAACATTGGATGGAATCATCACCATTACCAAAGGTGGCACAAGTTAGAAATTTTTTGTTCATTGGTAGGGACCATCCTTATACGGCTACTCATGGATTGTGGAGGATGACTAAGCAAATCTATGCCCACCACCAAACGATTTCAACATCCAACAAACATTGGTTGAAGTCCACGTCAATAACTTGAAAACACATGAGAGAGAGAGAGAGAGAGTAATTCGAGCCGAAATTAGAAATAGATTTCTAATTACCATTTAACGGTTACTCAATATTTTGGATCCTCTACATAAAAAATCCCAAGGGAAATTGAACCGCCCACAAAAAACCTAAAGGAAGACTATGAACTTCTTCTTCCCTATGCTCAACTAAAAAATAATTGATTTTCGTTAAAAGGCTTCACTTCCAAGCCTTCTTCCCTCTGAACTGCTTACCAGCCCGTCGCTGCATCTTCTTCTTTTCCTGGCGAGATCTTGCCACCTTAGCCTTCTTAGCAGCTAGGGGCATTGCTTTCTTGTGCTCCTTCTGCCGGTTACTCAACCCACCCGTCTGCCCATTTAATCAAATATAATTACAAGTAACTAAATTAGAAAATGTTAATGCATTGGGACTAGAATTTTATGATAAGATGATGAACAGTACGGTACCTTCTTCTGTTTCACTGCCGCACGTGCGAGATACTTGCCTCTGTCCTCCCTTCCAGCTTTCACTAAAGCCAACCTCTCCTCTTTGCTCATTCGCCTCCTTATGTTGATCTGCAGGAAGATCACAGAAAGTGAAGAGTTGCCTCCTGGCATTCTTTGGGAGTGTTGAGGTTTAAGGTTTAAGGTTTCAGGTTGTAATACCTCGAGCTTGGCAGGGTCTACACGCTTCATGCTCAGTGACTCGGAGGATGGAATCTTGAAAGTGGACGACTTGAAATCTGGGTTGTCCTTCAAGAGACCTTGCTGAGTCAAAGCGAGTCTTGCCTGATGCTTTTCCTGATAATTTGGATCAAAACAATGATCATAGTTGTCCCATTTTTTAAATTGTTGTCATATCTTGAAATGATTGATACCTTCAACTCCTTAATTCGATTGAAATCTTCATTGGAAAGAATGCCGTCCTGCAGGTCCAATGAAGGTGTAGGCTTAGAATATGCCATCCTTTTTAATGCACGAAGACTTTGGTCAACAGAATGCAGCCGTGACTCATAGTTGGAAAATTTGCGCTTGAGTCCCTTCGATTTTTCCAAATTGATTTCATCCCCTCCTTTCTCAGCCTCATCTCCACTATCATCATCACTGCAGTTACTGCTCGTTGAGACAAGTTCCTCCTTATCATCATCATTATCATCATCCTCATCTTCATAATTGACATCATCGCTGTTGTTATCATCATTCTCACTATCATCTCCTTCATCCACATCCAACTCTTCTCTGGTTCCCTCTAACTCACCATCTTCTTCATCACCTGAGTCTTCATCTACTTCTGAGACTCCATCACCAGAAACAAGTTCATGATCGTGCTCAAGAAGCTCCAGCCCAGGAACACTTCCCACTACAGTAACTTCACCAAATTCTTTGGGTTTTGCCTTGGGATCAGTGGGACGGCCACGGTCCTTTTTAACAAGGAAGGACGGGCATAGCTGCAGATACCATGAAATCAGAGAAAATTTAATATCTGCTTAATTGGCAGTAATGGACTTCTTTATAAATTTTTTATCATAAATAAAAATCTAACCTCCCTAAATAAGGTGATCAAGGAACGAGCTGCGGTTGAAACTGCTTTCTCATGAGATTTCTTGTACAGCACGAGATCTTGGAGTAAATCTTCTGTCATTAACTATCAAAATAAAGCAATAACAAATTACTAAAGTTCCCGGTGGATGCTGTTTCTAGAGATCTCATTACCAAAGGCATGCGCATACAGATCTCTCGAACAACATTCAAGCCGACAGCAATTGCCTGCAGGGTAACAATCAGAAAAAAGTTTAGACAAAGTCAAACAAATCATCTGAAAAATGTCAGCACCTCTGGGCGAGAACGATCATGCACAAACTGGTTCACAACTTGTTTGAACAATGGTTCAACAGCATCAGGTGGGACCTGAGACAATATTAGCAATTAAAGGGAATTACATGATAATGCAAGAAAAGTTTGTACATGCGAACCATATCATGGCATGCCTGGACCCCAGCCGCCAACAAGCTAGTTACATCACGTTGGTGGGGCTGTCAGATAACAAGAAGATCACTCAAAATAACAGAGTTTATGAGACAGTTTCTGAATCATAGTATTAATGATGCAGAATATTATAATAAAATGAAAAAATGTTTGAGTACCTGGGCATATCTTTGCAGAAAAGGATAAAAGTTTAATAGAATCAGTCGATGCAGCCCCACTGTCCGCGCAATTACCTTGAGCATCATCATTCTCACCTGAAACAAGAAAATTACAAAAAAATTGAAATTTTAATCAACAAAAATCTGTGAAATCAAATGGTACCTCAAAACGTTCATTGCACTTCTGGAGGCGAGAAAAGAGTTTCTCAGCAAAACCCTGTTAAAAGATGAGTTGGTATCTCGCAATAATTATGTCACTTCAGAGTCAAATCTAGCTTACTTGTGGATCTTTCAAGTGGGTGAGAGGCGTGTATGAACCCCAACTGCAGTTTCCCTGAGGCTCTTCTCTGCTGCCGCTTCATGCTACGCATTACACGCTGAAGCTTTGCTTTCTTCTTCTTCTTACTAGAAGCTGTTCCCTTTTGATTCGCCTGCAGAGAGAAAGTGTGAATAGGAAAACCAATTAAAATGATCCTCATCCAATAAGAAAAATGAGATGAATTAATCTGCATTTGGCAGTTCATTGATGCACCTTGTATACATCCTCTCTTCGAAGGACAACAAGAGGTTGCGTGGTTGGAGTTTCGTCTTCATTGCTAGATCCATCACTATCATTATCTTCTACCACTTCCTCGTATCCAAGTAAAAACGAGAGAGTAGAGATCAAAACCCTGTCAAATGCGAAGACAACCAGTTACAGAAATTTCCATGGCTTTATGAGGAAGAACTCTATGAACTCACTTGGAGGAAGAATGGAAACAGGCAGTGCAGATGGCGTTTGCTGTCCGATCATCGAACCACAACTTTCGGCGATGAAGATCACAGAGTACAACCAAGGCTCTTTTTGCTTTCAATTCATCCTCTTCCTGAAAAAGAAGGTGATCTCTAATCGTTGGTACCAATAAGGGAGTGCAGTTTATGTGATTTGCAACAACAAAGTTAGAATAACACATCAAACCTGCAACATTGAAAAGATGACACTCTGGAGCTTCCGGTTCTTTGCTTCATTTATGTGCTTCTGATTCATCCGCCTAATGATCTGAACAACACTAGAGAACGCCAGTTTTCTTAGATTCCTGTCGCCTAGTGTCTGAAGTTCCATGAACACCTTAAGAGTCTCTTCGAGCCCGACAATCTACAAGCATTTCGAATTCCAAGAAATGACAATTAATTTGAGTTGGAAGAACCTACACGTGTTTGATAGGAGCAAACCTTTCGATTGACAAGGAGAATTAAAGCTTGTGTAAGATGGCTACGAAGTGAGGGAAGCAGAGATCGACCACTTTCACTGAGAAGATCAATGAGCTTTCCAGGAAAGTTGGCAAGCTGCTCTGGATAGCACGGGGTGACATGAGCAAGGAACATGGACATGTCGCCAAGATCCTTGGACACCACAGGATCAGCTGAAACGCTGAGAGCAGATTGTTGCTGAAACAGATGAAGAGAGGAATCAAAATGGCGGTAGAGGAGATTAAGCTCCATCTCATAACCCTCTGGATCACATTTCATCTTGGACTGCAGTGAGGGAAGGCTAAGCTTCTCAGAACTCCTCCCTGAGGCCAAATGTGACTCTGGAGAGACCAGCTGCGCTGCCAATGTTGCTGTCGGCATCTTTGAAACTCTTCGGAAATAGAAAGATTAGGGAGAGAAGCAGAAACTTATCCCCTGTGGAACAGAGAGTAGTGTTCTCTGGTTCCGGTGCCCATACCAGTTTTTTGTGAGAACCTAAACATAACTTCAGTTCACTGATGGTGACAGTAATGTCCGGTGACGGTTCAGTTAGACCTGTAATTCAGTGATAGGTTGTCAATGATGTCACAATCTACAAATGACATGAAAGATTTGTAAAAAAATATAATTCAGGAAATGGAATGCAAATGTCATGCAGATCACTCATATAATGCATGAATGAACACTGATAAGTCTGAAATATTAAATGTGATAGGTTGTAGTATTTCGTTTCAGACTTAATCAAGAAAATTTATATAAAAGAGTTTCCCTTAACAACTGCGAATATAAAAATATATGTGGCTTAGTAAGGGAGTCGAATCCAAGGGAGGTTACACCAATATTTCCTTTTTTTATATGTATTCAAGACAGAATTCATGTTTTTATTTTCTCAAATGCAAAGCAAGAAAACAATTATATGAAAATACTTCCAATAATCTTCATTTTAATTTTCAATGAAGAGCAAACAAATTATGTGGAAATGAAAATGAATTGCAAATCAATTATCTGCAATGAATTGCAATGATATAAAAAAAAAAAAAAGATGCAGACATGTCGGTTTTAATATGCTGAATTCACTTTCATTGTGTAATTTTCTATTTTTTTAATATCAAACTACTGCTATTATTTTTTTATTACTAAAACGTATCAAGAGAATTTAATTTTCTATTTTCTCCTTTTCAGAGATATTCTCTGTCGATATATAATTCTTTATCTTTATTTTTCTATTTTTTTTCTCGAAATTGTATTTACTTGATTTAGGAATTAGTTTTATCCAGCAAATCAGATTAACATAGAGAAGAATGTCTCTATTTATTTATATGTATGTATGTCCTCACTGAGAGTTTTGACTGCAGATTTGTCAAACAGAAAGAAAAGAAGGGAAAAGAAATGAGGAGAGGAAAAAAAAAGGAAAGATTAGAGAATAATGGAAATAGAAATACTAAAGAATAAGGTGGACGGAGTTCAGCAGAGAGATGTGTATTGATTTTCTCACAAAGAAGACTAGCTGTGGAATTGTTAAACAGAAGAGAAGAGAAAATTACTGACTAAACAAACGAGGCATCGACAGAAAATTGACGATACATCCTCAAACGATTACAATGCAAGAAGAATTCTGAGAGACAAAGAATCACTTTCACATTTAAGCTGAAACAACTCACGGTCCAAACTGATTTCAGATCTAAAACTAAAAAATATTACTGACTAAAAAAAAACTAGCGAACATTCCAAGTAAAAAAATTTATAACAGAGGAATTAACCTATTCAGAAGAGAAAGGAGGAAGAATAACAGAAATAAACCGAATTAAACTGCAAAATATAATATCTCCACCTAATTATTCACTTCAAAACAAAAAAAACAAAAAAAAAAGGAAAAGAAAAAAAAACGAAGAACGACCTAAACAACTGAATTGGAAATGCAATCTGAAGTATCTATCCTGAAGATTTCAAATCAGAAGAAGAAAGAAGAACAAAAAAAAAGAACAATAAAAGAATTCGAACAAAGTTTTCAGATGGAAACCTAATTCTGCAAACCTAATTTGCAGACTTTGAACGGAGAAATCAGTGCGTCTTGAATGCTCCTGATCAAAGCTGCTTCGGATTGGAACTTCCTTCCTGCTGTGTCCTCCAGGCCGAGCTCCCTCGGGCGAGAAATCCAGAACGCCCCTTCCGTCTCCACTTCCTCACTCTCAAAGAAATCGCAGCCGTTCTGAAATCGCAAGCTTTCCCCCTCCCTCTTTTGCGAATTTGTTAGGTCCTTGGTGCGACTCGCTCCACACACGCGTCGGTGCTGTTTGCTGCGGTTGGTCAGTGTCTGATCTGCCTCCATCTGATTGGTGGAGGACGCCATGCACGTGTTGGTGCTTATACCCTGCAGGTGAGCTGTCCGTTAGCTGTGTACACATCGCCATGTACACAGCCCACCGTTTCTTCATGTGATTGGCTCCCACCTGTCATGTACGGTTCCTGTCCAAAACGCTTTGAAGATAATCAGTAAAAATTTATATTTAGCGAAAATATAAATACTAATTCTACATGGATTTTACCCTTTCTCAACATTACGCTAAATCAATTATGATTAATATTAATTATAGATGAGTTTGGAATTTTTCAACCTATTGGATTGTGTTTTCAATGACCACTCACAAACATGCTTTGTAACATATCTTTATGAGAAACTTATTTTAATAACTCTTAGCCCTACATCATTATAATTTTCTTTAATTGATAGACCAATTGGATATCCTTGAGGTGTATAAAAAATTAGATTATAAGTATTGAAGGACAATAATGTCATGTTAATTTTTAATATTAGATATTATGCCATCAAGGAATTTGAGGAGTCCATCAATTAATTTAGGAAGACCTCACTTCTTCAAGAACGTTGAAATATAAAATGATGCGTTGAAAATTGAAAATGAAAAATTAAAAGAAATATCAAGATGATGAAAGGGGGAGAACAATGAAGGCAATAAAAGTTAGATTACACAATTAAGGAGACGTATGATATTAGAAACCAAGTGAACAAACAAAACAATGAAGATATTAGAAGGCTAAGGAATAAGAAGAAACTTAGAAGGAAAACTAGGCAAAGCATGAGTGAAAAAATAAAGAATCATCACTAAAAACAAGAAACTTACCATGACTATCATATATACCTATAGGACAAGAACAAAAAAAATTGAAATTTGGATTCCTAACTCTTGCATAATGAAGCATTCATGATCTTTCATTTGTTAAGCATAATTGAAACTTTCTTGTTCCAAAGAAAGTTTCGTAAATAAATTTTCAATTCTAGTTCTATTTTCATATGTTTTTGCTTTGTTTGTATTTTTATTACACGAGGAGGATCCATATATCAATAAGCCAAGGAACAATCAAAATAAGGAAAGAAAATTTGATCTCCTAGAGTATGCCTCTAACTCCAATTTCATTCTGGAAATAATGATTTTTTGCTCAGAGCCTTGCTAGTTCTAAAGTTTGGGGGTGGGGAATCTAATATCTCTAAATTCATGACAATTTAAAAAATGTGCATATTTAACCACACTATTGAAGCATGCATGACACTAAGTTGGGGATATTTCCACATGAAGATAACTTTGCTAACCTAACCCACCTTAGTAAGCCCATTCACCCTAGATTTTAGAAGTGAGAGTGTAAGATTTAGGCTCCTTTTTTTTAAACTAAGATCGCCTTGAGAGTGTATGACACAAACTATGCAGATCTTTTTAAAAAATGGATTAACTTTAGGGGAGGATATCTTTTGTGTGAAAAGCCATAACCTAAGAAATCAATGGGTAGGAACACTATCGGTATGGGCTAGCAAGCATATAAAGATTAGACTAGGAACATTTCCTTTCCCTACCTTATAATAGACAATCATGCTTGGTGCATGGACCTTCATTTTTTTTTCAAGAAGTAGAGGGAATGGCATCAACTCTTCTGCTTTACCATCATCCCATACCATCATATATCCATCATTTTAAACACTTTATTTTACCATTATGCCTTACCAAATTATCATCAACCCTCCCTTTTCAAACTGCATAACATCCCTAAACATGTTTACCCATGTTCTATTCCACATTTTTTTCATTTATTATTCTTGTTCTCCCCAAAATACCCATTCTATGTCTATGTTATGCATCTATCCTTTACATTAATCCCTTTCGTTATGTTTTCCCCATCACATGTCTTTTATTTCCATCTCCATCCAATAGTTACCTTCCCTAAAGTGGAATGTTTTGGCTCTTTGTGCAAGTTTAAAAAATAATCAACAAAAATAAAAAGAGAAGAAAAAAAAGAAGTTGGTGTTTTATATATATTGGTGGAATTTTCTTTTCTACTCATATTCTATTCTCTTATCACACACCCTTCAATTTATTTATCTCTATTTGGGAGTATAACCCTAATGTAGATATTCATGGTATCCCATTATAGTCATTCTTTCCATATCAAACCATGTTCTCTAAACCATGACCTACCACTCTATTGTCTATTCGTACTTGTCACTTTCATTGACTTATTTTGCAGCCCATCTTTTGGCTCACCCATTTAGCAAGAATGTCCCCCCTCATCCCATCTCTTTCAAAAAATCCCTAAGAGTTTCCTAGAGAGGATGGAATCCAGACTTCCATGGGGAGAGGTCATATATTGAGACGAGATTGATACTTAAAAAATTTCATGCTCACATTCTTCATGCTAAGGGACTATAAATGTATAAAGTTGGGAGTGTTTAATGACCATAATTTGGACATACATTTATGGATTAATATAAAATTATTTATCATTTATAAACATGAATTCATGCTCAATTTCATATAAATTTTATCAATTTTGTATGATTTTACAAAATATATGTTGAAATGCGTAAATTGCTAAAAAAAACCTGCTTAAAAGTGATTAAAACTATGGTTCCTTGGAATTTATTTGAAAACTAAACGCTTGAATTTATTAAATTCAAGTGGTGACTAGCTAATACCATTTGAGTTTTTTCTATGCAAGAAAAAGAATTATTTACAAGTTTGAGCAGTCCAGGAAAGAGATAAGAAATATGTGGTCCATATGAGGATAAATGAATGCCATTGAATTCATTCCAAGGTAAATGAAAAAATTGAATCATTCCACATAAAAAATGGAGGGAGGATCATCATCAATCGATGGAAAAAAGTTCAAATGAATTCCTAAAATTAAGGATCTTGAAGGATATGGAATTCCTAACGAATAGGGTCCTTAAAATAGGATCTACCCTTTAAAATAGGATCTATAAAAAAGGACATGCCCTTAAACATAGGATCTATAAAAAGAAAGGACCCGCCTTAAAAACAAGATCTGCCTTACAAAAACTAGGAAAATATTGCAACATAAAAAGGAGACATTTGTGCCTTGTGTTGAAAAAGAGTAGCCTACCTTATGATTCTCTTGATACATCTGTCTTCTCTCATAACAATCATCTTATTCTTTTGCCCAAAAGAGTGCTTGGACTTGTGAAACAACAATGGCAGGGATCCATTCCTTTTTTTTGGGTCTGATTTGGAGAAACTACTTGGTTGTCAATAGCAAATCACCATTCACAACACTCATAGATAATCAAGTTTTGTGACTCTCATTTCTAGATATTACACGAATTTAATATATGTAGATTTGCATTACATTAATATCTTTATTTAATTAGATTAAATAAGCTGTCCCTATCCCATCAATTCAATTTATAATATTATTTCTCATATATATTCTTGATTATTTCTTATTAAAAAGAGGCCTTTATTCATAAATAGTAATATCAGATATTATCTCTTCCTTCCACACTTCTCATTAACCACATTCTTCTCTTTTCATCTTACTTTCTCAAAATACAGTCTCTTTATTAAAACATATGTTCTTTGTAGATTCAACCCTTTATCATCTTATACTAAGCAGACATATGAAAATTATATATACTTTTGTATAAATCAGATTGCTTTGAATGACACCAAATCAACACATAATCTAGTTCATCAGGAAGGTAACAAAGAAAGTTTTTGACAATACCATTCAAGAGTGTGCAAGTTGATCATAGGCAATAGCATTCTACCACCCAAAAAATCCATGGGAATGACAATGTCCTAGAATCTATGCTTATAATACAAGGTATTGCACATAGTTGGAGGTACCTTGGTCTCCCAGTGCTCTTAGAAATAAAATGTAGCTTCTTTTTCAAGTGCGGAAGTTGAGTACCAAGAAATAGCTACCAAAACTCGCGAGATGGTATAACTACTATCCTTTCTATAGGACGGATAACATGCTATTTATGCATGTAATTATATGATTATTAATGCAATTTAAGGCATTAATTACTCCAATTATATGCATGTTATCATATTTTAAGAGTATTTCTATCATTTATACATTATTTCATGATTAGATCTTAAAATACATCAATTTATGGGTTATTATGCATAATTAAACATTATAATATTTAATCCTAATTATAATTGAAATCATAATGATGTTTTAAGGATGAAAATATAAGAGAAAAGACTTTTATTGACATTTATGTGTATTTATGAATTTATTTTATATGATACATAAATGTATTAAATTAACTAAAATTAATTCTCTTATTATTTTAATAATTGGAATTTTTATAATGATAGATTATTTAATTCTGAATCCAACAAAACAAATTTGAATTAATTTAGTTATATTTTGAAAGTTATGAATTTTATAATTTTTAGGAATTTTTTGGAATTTTTCTGAATTTATTTATATTTATTTTTTATTTTTAAATGTTTAAAATTATTTAAATAAATTCGAAAAAGGGGTTTATATCGCGTGTGTACACGTGGATGCGATGTGGCACTCGGGGCCACGTGGCTCTGCCACGTGGACAGCGCGCGGGCGCCTGCGTGGCACTGATGTGACACATGGCGCGTATTTATATTTACTATATATATGTTTATATTATGTATATAGGTCTTCCGATTATCGAAAGACAAATTATTAACCTATGAAATACGCGCACTTTATATATACGATTTCCTCTCTTCTTTTTCTCCGTGTGGGACTAAAGTCCCTTTGTTTTCTGTATTTTCAGGACGTGTAGTAGTTTTTCGTGCATCGGATTTAATCGCGATGAATGCGATGACGTCGATGTGGTGGACACGAGGTCCACCCGATCAACAATCAACCACGTGCGCAAAAGGAGGAATAAGTGAACGCATCCGAGCCGTCCATCACATAAGGCAGAGCTTATCCCTCATATGGATGGTGATGAATATTATGAAGTCTATAACTATATGTAATAATTAAGTGAATTATAATAATATCATAATGCAATGATAATCAGTCTTTAAGCATAGGTTATAAACATTCATATTCAAAATGCTTTGAACGCGTTTTTTATTGTTTTAATCTCAGTCGTTATAACTTCTTATATGAACGGCTGAGATTAAAACATTATAAAATGATTTGCCTATGAACCAAAGTGCGCCACGTAGCCCCCTTACTTAAGTGACCATCAATGCTCGCGATTAAATCGCGCGATTGGACGCTCCACACGTCGCCACATCACCTGCGCATAAAAACAGAAGCAAATAGTCCCACATGACATAAATTATTGAAATCCGACGTGTATTTAAGTAATATGCCATTAATGAGATAACTACAATCCTAAAAAGGGTGCTTTCTCACTAATGATATACACACGTGCGCGCGCACTCACACGCGCGCTCATGTACACTGTGTGACACGTGGCGTTCTCATACGTCGCCATGTGGCACCACAATTTTGTGTTTGCCATGTCATCACGCAATAATAAAATTATTTTGTTATTCATTTTACTTAAAAAGAAATTAAATTAAATTCATTGAAAAATTTAGAAAAATTCCAAAAAAATCCCTAAAAATGAGAAAATTTATAACTTTCAAAATATAACTCACAATTCATCCAAATTTATTTTTTTGGATCATAAATTAAATTATCTATCATTCAAAAAGTTCAGATTATTTAAATAACTAGAGAGTAAATTTTTATTTAAAAAATATACTAATTTCTTTAAGAAATTAAAAGCTTTGAAAAATAAATGAGTATATAAAAAGTATTTTTTCTCATTATTTAACATTAAAACCTAATTATAATCTTAAATAAAAATGAGGATAATCTAATCCTAAAAATATTTCTCTCAAAAATGCATAATTATCTCTAAAATAGTGTGTTTGAGATTATAACTTTAATTTTACATGAAATGATAGATATGCACTCAAAGTATGATAACATGCATAAAAATGAATTGTTTTTATGCCTTAATTTGAAATTAATAATTTTAATAATTTCATGTTAAAATTTCATGTTATCATCGACCATCGGAGATCTTCAATTATAGCTGGTTGAGAGTTAGATGATCAAATGGATAAGTAAATGAAGAGTCTTTCAGCATCCTCTCAAAGAAATAATTCACATGCATGAAAATATTTTGAGAAGGTGGTGTCCAAGATCTATCTCTTTGGAATGTGCAAAGATAGAAATCTATTATAAGGTGATGTAATTAACGTGGTGTGGAAACAATATATGTTGTATGTTTAGAGGAATTGGGAGGTCTTCCGTGCCACAATAGATGACAAGGTAGAGGGAAAAAACACAAGGCACTCAAAGTTCAATTATCATTTTTAGCAATAAAATATTACATGGGACATACTTTGAGAAGACAAAATAGATTTTATGGAATTAGATACTCAATAATGAAGCATTGGGAACAAAGAAATTGTTGGAGTTAGATTTCAAAATGCGGTCTACAACTTGGCTCTCATTCTACAGCTTGTCCCTGTGAAGATTTATAGGATTTTTTATCCAAGTATAATTGAGGATACCATAGAGAAAGACCATCCACACACATGTATTGATCATTTAAAAATTTGAAAAATTATGGTAAGATCTTATTTGAATGTGCAATGCATCTCATTGGTGGTCAAAACCAGCATTATGATTCTTTTTATTTGGAATTACTCTGCAATAGATTGATTGCATAAGGTGGAAATCACTTAAAAATATATTGACCTTGAAAATATGGAGTCTAAGAATACATGGAGGGAGCTTCTCCAAGGTGTTTCCCAATGTGTTGATGAACTTCTCCTCAGTTTACATCGGTATGTATAGATTAATATACTTGACTTACATTATCCCTAGTTGCAATAGTGCTAAGTAGTGGCTAAACTTTTGGAATGTAGGCTTGTGAAATTACGATGAAAACACAATTATGTGATTCATTTCATCACTTAGTCAGTATATGGAATCAACTCAATATTTGAGTGAATACACCAAAAGAGACCTAAACTCTGTGGCAGCCACAAAATGAACCCTTACACAAACCCGTCACCCTTCCCCACTTCACATTAATTTAATTTAGTAATCGACATCTTCATCAGTATCATTGTCATCGCTATCACCATCATGTGATCATAACCATTAGTTCAAACATGGTTTTATATATTTTTGTGTTACATTAATTACAATTATATTTTACTTTCCACATTTAAACTCAAGGTTAAATGATCCCTCTTTAAGTAGAAAATGATTCCTCGTGGCTAACGAAACAAAAGCCTAAAACAAAAGAACGTTTCAAAATCAAAGTATCTAAATTAGGTAAATTGAACATTTTTGAAATGATAAAAAGAAGTCTAAAAGTTGGACCAGGAAAGAAATTGCTTAGAGAGTGAATAGAGAATCAATTCAGTATTTTTTAAATGGGTAGAAATTAGAAGTTAATCCTAAAATTGGTCTTCAAATAGTTCTAATGAATCCTAAAATCTCATAGAAAAACACAATCAGCCCTAATTTGAATATTAAGTGAAAAGCACAATTAAATGAGTAAATCAGATGGCAGCAATTTCTGATCAAGAAGAAAGAATAGGGATTTCAAATCAAGAGGAAGAATGGTACAGATTTATGATCAAGTAGGAGCATCAATTTATGATCAACAAGAAAGACCAACGATTTCAGTTGAAGAAGAAGGATGGCATAGATTTGTGATCAAGCAGGAGCATCAATTTTTTATCAAGAAGAAAGACCATTGATTTTGGATCAAGAAGAAGGATGGCACATATTCATGATCAAGTAGGAGCATTGATTTCTAATCAAGAAGCTGGGTATCTCTTGAGGTGTTTTCATGGGAATGAGAGAAAGAGAGAGAGCACTGGTCATTTGCAAAGTTGATCGCACACAAAAACAAGAGAGAGCTAATGATTTTTCGTTAATGATGCCTCATGTGCTGGTGAGGACAATTTGAAGCTAATCGTGAGCAGATGAGAGAGATTTTGTGGAGCCTTATCTATTTGTTAGATTAAGGAGAGTTGAGGAAAATCGATTATGAGAGAACTAGGGAGTCTTGATCTCTTGAGAGAGAGATCGGGCAAAAACATTAGGAGAGAGAGCTATGGGAAGTTTTTTTTTCAATGTCGAGGGAATTTGGGTTGGTTTTTAAGTTTTAAAGTGCCTAAAACAAAAAATTACGGTTAGACTAAGGAAAAGCAAAAAGAAAAAAAATAAAATAAAAAATAAAACCAAACAAAACAAGAAGATAAAACAAAAAACATACAATTAAATTGAAATGAATGAAAATAGAGCAATATGAGACCTTGATTAAATAAGTGGTTAATTAATTCTGAAATTTAAGTAAAAAAATAGAAAAATTAATAGTGTAAAGTTTATTCTTAGAGGTGTCTGGATTTGATGCTAATGTTGGTCACTTGCTCAAGCCATCAGTACTTGCTCATGTAAAGACATACATTTCTTGCTTCATTTTGGCTAAAATATTAATCAATTTCTAACATGATTTGATATAATATTCCATAAAAATTAATAAAACTAACAATGTAAATTATCAATAAAAAAGTAGACTGGTTAACTAGTAGAGCTCTTATCACCACTCAGTAGGTCCTTTCATATGGTCTCTAGCACTAAAATCTAAATTCTTTTGATCAAACCATGATATCATGAGTAAGTCATTCTACAAAAATCTCCGTGCCGCCCCAGATCCTTGAATTGCTCATTGTTATGTATTGGACCAATGAATCCTATTGTGTCTGGCATTGTTCTAACTATCCCTAAATCAGCTTGCTAGATAATCACACAGTCCAAGTTGAAATTGTTAAAAAATTAGTATAAGAAAGATACTGTAAAATTGTGTGAATTTAAATAAGCAAAAAAAATACAACTTGAGCATAATAGAATAATAATACTCCCTTTTTTTAGATGATATAGTTTTGGGTGCTAACATTGATTTTTTTTGGTTTTGACTTTGTTCTCTAACTCTATTTTTTACAATTTAAAAAATAGTGTTGGTTTTTGATTGAGGCTTTGAATTTGAATAAAACTTACCTAGAAAGTCTCACTTGAATCCTCGATTTTGAATTTCAAAATTTATCATCTACTCTTGACTCTTGTTGCATTAAACTTGACTAGATTCCCTTTGAAGTAATAAGATGTAAACAATTTTTGAATAAATTTATCCCCTATCTAAGGTTTCCCTTGATAATGAGAAACATCATTTATAAAACTTCATTTATAATTAAACTTAAAGTACACAAACCTGAGGTTGAGTAGGTGGCTGACGTTAACGTGGTTTTGTGAATCTTAATAGATAAAAATAGAAAGACCAACTAATCTGGATCTAGTGCAAAAAAACACCCTCATTCTTAAATTAGTTTCAATGGGAAAGTCATGCAACAAATGTATAATG
Source organism: Lemna minuta (assembly GCA_024174645.1). Taxonomy (NCBI): domain Eukaryota; kingdom Viridiplantae; phylum Streptophyta; class Magnoliopsida; order Alismatales; family Araceae; genus Lemna; species Lemna minuta. The sequence goes on from CM044107.1 coordinate 33,199, forward strand.
TATGAAATGCATAAATAAGAATAAATATAATTTAAAAACAGATAAGCACAATTTGGAGGAGGGAAATGTTGAAATACATGCAAACATGTAGAAATCAAAAGGCAAAGGAAACATCTAGAAGTTGACATAGAGAAACTCAAAAATATATAAATGAGAAAATTTTTAGATGCAAGTGAATATTTAGAAATCAAACTAGAAAAAAGGGAAAAACATACCATGAATGTATAGAAACATAAACATGGAGATATTTCTTTAGTAATCTCAAAGAAATAGTGATGATCAATAGTGATTTGTTTTATGGAAGTAACATTTTTTCATCTTCATTTTTCACGTATAACTCTGCACTGGTGAATTCCTCACACCTGATATAAATCCATTTATAATCGCATCTAAATCTCATGTCTCTTCACCATACTTGACTGCTATGAATAGTTTGAGGAAACATTTTATATACAGTCATTATCCGTCCTATATCGACTTGCTGGTTGGTTAGTGTCCCATCGAAGGACACTACTTCAAAGTTAATCCCATTGAAGGACAATACAATTTTATAATTTAGGGAAAATGGAATGAGTACGAAGTAGAGATGAATCCATGGAACCAAATCTAAGGCCAATCGGATGGAAGTTTTAGAGAGATATCCAGAAGACAATCGTGCATGAAGAGAAGGTGTCGCTTCATTTTGTCCGTTTGATCTTCATTGGACAATCACGATGAATCCATGTGTCCATCGGGCACATTTTTTTCTATCTTGACCGTTATAACTCCCAGATGAATGACTAAGATTAGACATTGATTGATCGAATCGATGTCTGACGGATCATTTTCGTGTGTCGTTAAAACACAAAAACGTTGGTCAAACAAAATTTATAAAAACCGAACTCACAAAGATAAGATATAAAATCAAGTAATGTGTAAGTATCGGGTCGATCCACAGAGAGCAGCGTTGACTTTAATCGCAAAGTTCACTTGGTCAAACTTAGGTTTAAAAGGAAGTTTAAATAAGTTAAAAATAAGAAGTAGTGAATGGAAATGATATAAATAGACTAAATAAGAAGTTTTAAGAATTTAATTCTCGGGTTTGACAAAGAAAAGTCAAAAGTCAAAGTCAAAGCATTGACTTTGATCAATAGTAGGTGTTCTGTAAAATCAGAGAATCAAACTCAGAAGATTGCAAAAATTCTATATTCAAAAACTAGAGAGAAAATGGAATTTATTGAGATCTAATTCGTGATTTTTGGATAAGAAATGAATTTACTATGAATTATTGAAAATCAAATATCAGAAAATCCCCGAAATGAACACCTCAGAGGAAATCTTCAAATTGACTGGTCAAATGAAATCAAAATCTTGCAATTTATATGTCAATGGAAAGCTAAGAACCAGAGGAATCTAACAAGACAAAATTATTGAATTCTGATTTTTAAATTAAAAGTAATTTACCCCAAAAGTCAACATTTGACTTTTGATGAAAGATGAACAATCCTCAGTCAAACGTTAAATTGGAGGGTCAAATGAACTCGGAATTTGATGAATTTGCTATCCATGGAAAGCTGAGGAAAAGAGGAATCCACTAAAACTAGAATCAAGTGATTTGGAATTATAATCAGGGAGATATCTTATTTTCAAAATCAGCATTTTTTCATACTAAAATTTGGGGAAAATGAAGAACACCGGGCTCTGCCACGTGGCCTCAGTGCCGTGTCGCACCTTCGAGGTGGTCCCACGCCCCATGTCAGCTCCCGCTCGCCACATCAGCACCTGCAGGTAAGAACCCCCTTTTTTGCGATTTTAAATAAGGGAAATTGATATAAAAATCAATTTAAAAATCAAATAAAAATCAGAAAAAGGTATAAATTTCATAAATTCATAACTTTAAATATACAACTCCTTTTTAATCCAAAATTTCTCCATTGGATCAAAAATTTCTTCCTTTTTAACATCATGTCATTTAAAATATATTTTGAAAGAAGAAATCAACATGAATTAGAATTTACTTAAATCATTTCTCACTAAACATTCTAAATCATAAATTCATCTTGAAATTATCCTTCCAAACATTTACTAAAGTCAAAAATCATTCAATACAAGAGATTAACTTCAATTAATTTAAACTTAACAAAACATTAATCATCTATTAAGCATGAAATTATCCCTAATTTATGCATAAATATCAACTTTAGTGAAATGACGTGCCAATGGAGAAAATTCCTAAAAAGTATGATAACATGCATCATATTCACATAAAGTAAGCATGAATATGAGTTAATTAGGATAAGAATTCAAGTTATAAATCCATGTTATCACCGTCTAATAGGATGTTGCCACATACCCTCTAAGTAAGTGACATCCGACGCACATGATTCAATCACGCGATCGGACCTCTCACCGTGCGCCACGTCACCTAAAACATAAATAAAGAAACATAGTCCCACACGGAATAAAATTTAATATTTTATCGACTATATCAGATATGAGACATTAGATGGTTAGCTTAAATCTTTAACGGATGCTCTAACCACTAATTAATAACTTCGCGCACACGTGTCACGCACGCACGTCATGCACACGTGTACACGTGTCACGCGGACACACGTCCACGCGTCGCCAAGTGGCGATGCTTTGCCACGTCAGCGCGTGGTAAATAAAAATTATTTTTTATTTTTTTGAAATTATTAAAAATCGAAAATAGAGTTAAATAAATTCAGAAAAATTCTAGAAAATTCCTAAAAATTGGAAATTTCATAACTTTCAAAATACAACTCCAAATTAACTCAAATTTATTTTGTTGGATCAGAAATTAAATTATCTATCAATATAAAAAGTAAAAATATTAAGAATAAATTTTAATTTAAGAAATACACGCATTCATCTTATAAAATAAATTTAGAAAAATACATGAGTGTAAATAAAAATCTTTTCTCTTATTATTTAATCATGAAAATATGATTATGATCTCAAATATAAATAGGATTAGAATTACATTCTTTAATTATGCATAATTATCCATAAAATGGTATATTTTTAGATTATAACACGAAATTACAGTAAAATGGTAGAAATGTACTTAAAATATGATAACATGCATGCAAATGGAACAATTAATGCCTTAATATGCATTAATAATCATGTAAATTCATGTATAAATTACATGTTATCATATTGTAGAAGGACATTGAAATAAGATTATCTAATCAAACCCATATGATGAGTATTATTGATTATAATCTCCGTTGGTGAAGAGACATAAATGGTAGATTGTTTGTGCTCTTAGAGAGAAATTTACTAAATTAATTTGTATGAACCAATGAGTGGTATTTTACTTAACTGCCAGTCAAGTTGATTTATGTCGCGGGCATGTATATGGTCTGTTGACCTTAGACATCAAAGACACCTTGAGTATAGATGATCATGTTTTGATTATGACTTATGAATCCCAAGTCTTAGGATCCCCAAAACGTCATATAAATTGATTGGGATTGTGTAGCCAATATGGGATCACTACCCTCGATATTTGAGGAGATTGACTCAAGAAATGAGATGCAATGAAATTTTTGGCCAAAGAAATAGAAATATCAAAGAAGAGATTCCTAATGATTTCCTCCACATATTAGTACTAACTTGAGAGACCAATTAAGTTTGACAAGTGAGTGTACCCAAAGTCTATTATTAGTCTCATGCAAATGAAATATTACACCTACATAGTAACTAATGACAAGAAGGTTTCATATGAGACCTTTTATATACTCTATATCTCTTAGAACACATGGTGTAGCTTAGAATCACCAACGGGCTAGCACCTTGACCTATTAGTTAAGTTAAATTGATCCTTGATTTATTAATCTATAAGTTAATATAGATAACTAGTCAAATTGACTAATATACATTAGTGGGTTTATGGAGTTACTAACTAGTAAGACATATGGACCTAGAAGGTCATACACATAATTTATATGGATGTTGGTAGGTATAGATATAATTTTTCATGTTTTTGTGAAAATTTCACATACATGATATCTCTAAATAAGGGAGAATGACTTTAACTTGAGGTGCCCATACAAGCCTTGTAGAAATTCTCATCCTATTTTCTTTATCTCATGGTGAAGAGTATCGAAAGAGGATATCAAAACTATCTAGAAATATTGATAATACTAATAGTGATGCATGGACGGGGTTGTCAAACCCTCGTGCCTGATCAATGAAACTGAGGCTGACAGAGGGATAGGGCGGTCAAGCCTAGCCTATGGGTAGGCTAGTCCTAGACTCTAAATACAGTATCTAACCTAAACCTAAGTGCCGGCATGGATGCCGATCAACGAAGTCTACTCGGGGAGACCTGGGGAAACTCAGGAGGATGGGTAGGGTAGGCCCTCTCGATCCACGTCTAGAGGCATGGAGTTGCTTGTTGTGGAGTAGCCCGAAGGCTGCAGCTCTCGCCCATTTCCGGAATTGACGTTCGCATCAACGGTTTGACCCATATAATCCGTTCTACCCTGATCTAGTGTTTGACGGCGGCGGAGACGTTGGAGAAGATAATTGGACAAGTACTTGAACTTAGAATAGGGGAATCGGAGCTAACCTTCGGGATTGAGAGTCCGGTGGATCGTGACAAGCGGGGACTGGCAAGAGCAGCGCCAAACGTCGACGAGCAAGGCGCAAATGCAGAGAGCAGACAGACGTGGCTGAAGCAACCTTGGGGAGCAGTTGATAGTCCGATATCCACAGGGCTGGCTGCACGAGTGTGGGATTTATGGAAACAGAAGTTGTGTGCATGGCGCGGGCAACCTCGACTGGTAATCAAGCTCAAGTCGAGTGAATCCAAGTCGCACCGAGACGCCAAGGGTGCATGGACTAAGCGGACGACTGGCAGAGAAAGCAGACGGGTTGAGAGAACAACCGGAGCACGGAAACCGCCGAGAAACATGCGGGCGACAAGGGAGGCTTGCGCTAGGGCAAGCGAATGCTCCCGCTCGTTGGACTTCAAGGCATAGGATCTCAGGCGCGACGGCACGTAGGGCAGGCTGACCGGTACACCGTACGGAGTGGCGCAGGTAGGTGGAAGGAATCTGCGTCCCATCGTAGGTGGATGAGGAGCGGGTTCGGCGGCTTCGACGTCGTACTAATCTGTCGAGGACGTGCGGAGTTGCGCGAACGTTTGGCAGGGTGCCTAATGGTGGGGCGTGGATGGACGTACACCACGAGCGAAGGATTTCCCAAGGGTGGGATGGTCCGCACGTCTTCGTGGGCTTTCGTCAAGGCTTCGAGCAGTGGTGGGATGTAAGAGCAAATCACTCACTCAAGGATGCGATTCACTCAATCACACACTCACGAATTGAAAATGATTAACTATCCAAGAAAGAAATATTCACATCACTTAAATTTTACCGAACGATCGGTTTTTAAAGAAGAACAAAATAACACAAAAAAATGGAAATAAAGACTATGGGACCCGCCACTCATCTTCTTAAGTTAATCTACGCCGTTATAATTCATCCACATGGATGCTCATAATTAGTTCTCCTTTAGTCACGTGTCATAGTCGTAGGATCGTGATCCAACGGCTTAGATCACCCTCTCATGGGAGAGTCGGATGGCGCAGTGTCCCCAGCGACCCGCAAACATGCAGCTGGTGAGGTGGGCGAGGGAGGGAGGACGTTGTCGTCATGTCCAATCCAAGAGCCCGCCTCGTTGACGCGAGGTCACGGGAAGGGAGAACACGGAGCCTGGCATATGACCTACTTCCTCCCTTGAAGGGAAATTTTCTTCCCGATTTTCTGAGCGTCCGCCGAACCCAGGTAAAGGGAGGCGGCATGCTTACACTCCAGGGGATGGGGCTTCCTCCAAAGCAGAAGTCTCGAAAGGATCGTGAATGAAGGACCCGCCAAGGGAGAGAGACACTGTGATGCGTGCTGTTTTTTTGGCGACTAGGGGAGAAGGGGGATAATCGGACTGAAGGAGAGATGTCAGGAGGGTACGGGGGAAGTGGGGAAAGGGTTAGACGATAATTGGCACTAGCGACGACGACGGAGTCGCGTCACGCCCTCGCGGCTGGCCCTCTTACTCTCGGAAGCTCTCTTCCTAAGACTCACAACTGAACTCATCAACTAATCTTAAAATTTCAGAGTTGGTTCACTCATCGAGAGGAACCTCCTACTTAAAGACTTTCCTACGAGGATAAAAAGGGAAGAGCATTAAAAATAGAAGTACTCTGACAGCTTGAACGTCGACTTCGTCGGGCGCCGTGGGCGCCCCTTCCGTTCTTTAACCGCTTCGTCTTCGCCGGGCGCTTCATGTTCTGTTACCGGGTCAGGAGCGTTGAAGGTGATGTCCCCTGGCGAGTGGTCTCCATCATTCTCCGCCGGTGTGGAAAGACTCGACTCCGTCGAGTATGGGGATAATCCGGGTTCGGGAGGAATCTCTAGCGGTCCTCGGTATGCCACGAGATCTCCGATATTGAAGGTCGATGAGATTCCCCATTTCGAGGATATCTCGACGTCGTAGGCTTTGGGGTTGACGATCCGCCGAACTGAAAAAGGTCCCGCCGCACGAGGGTGGAGTTTGTGGGCCTTCTCCATTGCATAGCATTCCGGTCGGAGTCGTACCATGACCAGGTCGCCAACTTGATATGTGAGGGGGCGGCGTCGTGCATCAGCCGTCTCTTTAATCTTGGCGTTGTATGTCGTGATCCGCACCTTAGTCTGCTGGTGTATCGCGATAAGGTCGGTGGCATAGTCGATGGCTTCTGCGGAAGTGGTTTTCAGTGCAGGGAGGGGTACGAGGTCGATGGGTAAGTTGGGATTACGTCCGGTGTTGATCTGGAAGGGGGAATACCCCGTGGAGCGGTGACTGGAGGCGTTGTAGGCGAATTCCGCGCGCGGTAGGAGTTCATCCCAAGAGGCTGTATTGTCTTGGACCAGACAGCGCAAGAGGCTGCCCAAAGATCGGTTGGTAACCTCCGTCTGGCCGTCAGTTTAAGGGTGGAACGCGGTCGAAAACTGGAGCGTTGTCCCCATGAGGTGCCAGAGTGTTTTCTAGAACGTACTTGTGAACCGGATGTCGCGATCCGAGATGATACTCCGCGGGACGCCATGTAGATGAACGATCTCGTTGAAGAAGAGCCGGGCGGTGTGGGCGGCATCGGCTGTCTTGGCACAGGCGACGAAGAGAGCCATCTTGCTGAACCAGTCGACGACGACCAAGATAGTGTCCAGTTGCCGCCGCGTCCGAGGTAATCCTAATACGAAGTCGAGGCTGATTTCCTGCTAGGGCGAATCAGGTACGGGAAGGGGAAGATACTGCCCTGAATTCTGCTTCGTCATTTTGCCGATGGTGCAGATAGTGCACCGTCCAACCATCCTTCGAGTATCTCGGTGTAGGTGAGGCCAGTAGTATCGTCGTTCCAGCTGCTGGGTGGTCTTGGTGATGCCGAAATGACCCGCGAGCCTGCCACCATGGAGCTCCCAAATGAGGAAGTCGCGGGTGGATCCAGAGGGGACACATAGGCGATCGCGGAAGAAGAGGAATCCGGTGTCAACTCGATAATCCGGATACTCGGCGGCCGAGTGCACCATGTTGGCCTAGTGATCACGGAAATCCAGGCAATCTTGATAGACGAGGGGAAGGCGGTCGAACCCGGTAATGGTTGCCTCTGATATCTGGAGGGTATGCGCGCGATGACTGAGGGCGTCGGCCACCCGATTCTCGCTTCCCGGTCGATGCCGGAGGGAAAAGGTGTAGTCTTGTAGCGTTTCCACCCATCGACCGTGCCGAGCGCTTAATTTTTTTTGTGAATGTAGGAAACCGAGCGCTTCATGGTCGCTGTAGAGTGTGAATTCCCGGTGGAGAAGGTAGTGTCTCCAATACTTGAGGGCTTGGACGACGACATATAGTTCCCGATCGTAGTTGGTATAGCGACTTTTGGGGTCACTGAGCTTCTTGCTGAAATAAGACATCGGATGGAGATCTTGTGACAGTACCGCTCTGATGCCCGAACTGGAGGCATCTGTCGCGACGTCGAACAATTTGTCAAAATCAGGTAAGCGAAGGACCGGTGCTGAGAGGAGCGCGATCTTGATCCGCTGGAAGGCCTGATCGGCGGGAGTGCTCCACACGAATTGGGACTCCTTGAGGAGGTCGGTCAGGGGCGCGGCTAGCGAGCTGAAATTTTTGACGAATCGGCGATAGAACTCGGCAAGGCCATGGAAGCTCCGCACTTCGAACGGAGATGTCAGAATTGGCTTGTCCCGGATGGCTGCGGTTTTACCCGGATCGACGGTGATGCCCGCCGCGGAGATGACGAACCCGAGGAATGAAATTGAGGAGCGAAGAAATGCACATTTGTTGACGTTGGCGACGAGGTGCTCTGATTGAAGCTTGGCGCAAACCGCTTGGAGATGATTTTTGTGCTCGTCGGGAGAATGACTGTAAATCAAAATGTCGTCGAAATAGATGACCACAAACTCACCTGTGAAGGGCTGCATCACCTCCGTCATCAAGCGCATGAAGGTGCTTGGGGCGTTGGATAGACCGAAGGGCATCACTAGCCATTCGTATAGCCCCTCCTTGGTTTTGAAAGCCGTTTTCCACTCGTCGCCCGCGCGGATTCGCACTTGGTCATAGCCATTTCGCAGATCCAGCTTGGAAAATATCTCTGCTCCGGCGAGTTGATCGAGTAACTCGTCGATACGAGGGATGGGGAATCGGTAGCGTACCGTAATCCGATTGATCGCCCGACAGTCCACGCACAGACTGTGACTTTCGCGTATGAGGCCGCGGCTGAGTAGGTCCTCCACTTGGCGTTGGAGTTCGGCGCCTTGAGCGGGATTCAACCGATAATGAGGCAAATTGGGAAGGGATGCTTCGGGAATAAGGTCGATGAAATGTTGAATATCACGGTATGGCGGCAATGACTCTGTTAGCTCCTTCGGAAAAACGTTGGCGAATTCCCGGAGGAAGGCGGGGTACCCTTCCTCGACGATTTCTGTCACCTTGGATCGCACTTGAATTGCCCACATGGGAGTGTCGCTCTCCAGCCCCTTGACGAATTGTCGAGCCGTGACCAAGCCGAGGAGGGGAGGAGTCGGCCTCTAGGCAGGCGACTCGATCGTTGTTGATCCGTCGTTCTGACTCTGCGGGATATAAGGCTGCCAAATATGCTTATTACCTTCGAAGTAGAAGACACAGCGATTGGCCTTCCCATATTGCGCCACGTCGTAATCGTATAACCAGGGCCGGCCGAGCAGGATGCTCCCTACGCCCATGGGTAAGACGTCACACCAGATCTCGGCTGTGTAACCTGCTACACGTAAAGGAAGGAGGCACTGGTGTGTTACCGCCAGTGACGCCTCGTTAATCCACAGGGCCTTGTATGGTGTGGGGTGTCGTTCGGGTCGTAGTCCGAGCGCTGGAATGGAGGCGGCGGCGACCGCGTTCACCACACTCCTGCTGTCGACCAGTATCTTGACGATGGAGTTGGCAATCTTCGTGAAGGTCGAGAAGATGGCGGTGCGGAGAGGATCGTCCGCTCCCAGCAACTGAGGTAGTGTCGGACCTGGATCTCCGGGATAAGTGTTCAAGGGCTTAGCGAATGCGATGGTGCACTCCAGGGGTGTCAGTGGGCAGGTTTCCTTGATGATGCAGCCCATAAACCCGAGAGGTCCCTCGAAACCCGCCGCGAGGTCAAGGTCGGCCTCGTAGATTTCCGTCGTAGATTCAGTGACGTCAGGAGGTGGAGGGTGTTCTTCATCGTGTATCTCGACGATAAGGGCCCTCACAGGGCGCGCGGCTTGCCGTTGAGACAGGCACTGGGACGCGAAATGACCCTATCCCTGACATTTGAAACAGGCAACTTGCGAGCTCGGAGTCGGCGATTGCGCGGATGATGGCCTTGATCGAATTCCACCCTGAATTTGCCCCTCGGTAATTCGTTCGAGGGGGGTGGCCGTCGTCCCCGCTCGGTTTGGTTGGGGAGTCACCGAATATCCAGCACGATTTCTGTATCCTCCCGGCGATGGTGTTGCATGGGCCACGGTGGGTAGAGCTGGGGGTGGAAGGAGCAGACGTAGGGGTGGGTGAGGTAAGGGTGGAATGGTGGGGATCGGTATGTTGGGGGTTGAGGGTTAAGGGGGTTGAGGGTGGGGACGGGAGGAAGGGTGCGTACCGTGTCGGGAGTGCAGTACCACAAAGTGGGGTTTCTTTGTGCGTGTGAAGAATAGAGCTCCATGTTGGTGGAGAAACGATATGCCTTCTCGAGGGTCGTCACTTCCTGCAGAATAAATTCACGCTGGTATTCCGGCCGGAGTCCCGCTCGAAAGCGGGCGAGAGTAGCCACCGGCTCCTCGTCGAGATTGCATCGTATCATGAGATCGTCAAAACGCGCGATATATTCCGCTATGGACCCGTCCCCCTGCCGCAAGTGCTGCCACTCATCGATGATCATCGGACGATAACAGACGGGAACAAACTTCCCACGCAGTCGACTCTTCATTTCTTCCCAGGTGGAGACTGGGGGTTCGCGTCTACGTTCGGCCGTGGCTTGTTGGTTTCGCCAGTAGATCCGGGCCTGTCCGGTCAGCTTCATCTGAGCGAACTGGACTTGTCGGCTCTCCGGTAGGTGGAACCGATCAAAATATTCTTCTAATCCCACTTCCCAGTCCATGTATTTTTTGGATCCAAGGATCCATCGAACACCATTACCTCAGGCTTGGCGCCCCGCTTCGTGGCGTCCCATTGTGGGTCGTCCTCCCGGCCCTTGGTGCCCCGGGTTACAGATGCTTCGGCGGGGAGAGTAGTCTCATGGATAGGGGCTTCGATGGGTCGTTCCGTCTTGAGTTCCAGGATTTGATTCATGATAAATTCGAGTTGGGTTTTTGTCTCGTCTTGATTCCGTCGAAACTCTTCTATATTCCGGACCAGTGCCTTGGCCCATTCCGGCATCTCGTCGAGGCTTCTGGTGGTGTTGGATACCGTTCGGAAGTCCGTTCCCGATCGGGTGGTCATGCTCTGATACCAGATGATGCGTGTTGTTTTTCGCGACTAGGGGAGAAGGGGGATAATCGGACTGAAGGAGAGATGTCAGGAGGGTACGGGGGAAGTGGGGAAAGGGTTAGACGATAATTGGCACTAGCGACGACGACGGAGTCGCGTCACGCCCTCGCGGCTGGCCCTCTTACTCTCGGAAGCTCTCTTCCTAAGACTCGCAACTGAACTCATCAACTAATCTTAAAATTTCAGAGTTGGTTCATTCATCGAGAGGAACCTCCTACGTAAAGACTTTCCTACGAGGATAAAAAGGGAAGAGCGTTAAAAATAGAAGTACTCTGACGGCTTGGACGTCGACTTCGCCGGGCGCCGTGGGCGCCCCTTCCGTTCTTTAACCGCTTCATCTTCTTTTACCGGCTTGACGGGCGCTTCATAACACTAAGTGTTACCGGGTCAGGAGCGTTGAAGGTGATGTCCCCTGGCGAGTGGTCTCCATCACACTAAGTGTATTCGATGAGTCAGCCGGGAGCGTGCTTTGTTTTTGGATGTTCGCAAGCTCGGCTTGGTGCAGGAGTTGTCCACGACAATAAACATTCGCAAAGGTCAATTGGCACAGGCAAACTCCACTAATTTATCGATATTCTCCTCTCTCTCTCCACGACCTCCCAGAACTTCTTTCTCTCACAATTCCTTGTCGACAAGGAATAGATTTTCCGCCTCACAATTTCGGCGAGTTCGGGCTGAGTTTACTTCGGTTTGTGGGCTCACTTGCGAACGAGGGAGGGGAAGAGGTAGGTAAGGGAGACGACAAGGGCGTGGTGGGAAGTCGGTGAGAGAAACTCGTCGAGGATGGTGCCGGAGGCCGATGGTGGTCACAAGGCATCACGGGCCTCTTCTAATGGCGTCGGCGTCTTCTTCTTTATCTTCTTCATCACGACTGTCCTCTACTCTTCCCTCCCGTCTGGTCGTCTCCCTCCTCCCTTCTCACTCCCCTCTCTTCTAAAAACTAGCTAAAAAACTACAATACAATTCTCAAATTCTCAAAACAGTGCTTACAAACTTCTCTAGGTTTTGGGGGGGTCCTCATTCCCTTAAATAGGACCCATAATGGGCCAAAGGGAGGGGAAGCCCACTTGAGGCCCAAACCAAAGGAAAGCCCAAAAATAGGACCAACACACGCATACACATGAACTTAGGGCTCATTTGGGCCTAAAAGGAAAAGCCCAATGAACCCTAAGAGGAGAAATAAAAGAAAAGAGAGAGAGAGAGAGAGACGATAATTGGGCCAGCTAAACACAAAAGGGCCCGAAAATTTTTAGAGAAGGAAATACGAAAATAAAAGAATGGTAAGATACGTTGAACTCGTGTCGTCGATGTCTCCCGCAATGGTGGCAACATGTCCCTCTCGCCATCAAATAGAAGCTAAACATTTGAATAAGTTGGGATCTAAGGTTTATAAGCCTTCCAAAATGTTGATTAAAACATTGAGTGCATCATAATACATTGAATAAGATATTCAAAATACTAGGGAACTGAGAACAAACAACCTTATCTTTTAGTATGTATGAGAAAACAAACTTACAGGGCTCCTTTAAAATAGTTCTTGAAGATATTCAAATGTATAGCCTATACCGGTATCCATGCAATCATAGGATGGTTGGATCTCTTACTCAAATGTCTTTATCAAGAGATAAAGAGAAAAAATGAGAGAATTCACACAAGGCTTGGATGGGCACCTTAAGTTGTGGTTGATAAGTCTGAAACGTTAAACACAATACATCGTTGTATTTGTGTTCAGTCTTAATCAATAAATTGTATATAACAGAATTTCCCTTAACAATTGCGAATATAAAATATATGTGGCTTAGTAAGGGGTCGAATCCAAGGGAGGTTGCGACAATAATCTTCCTTTTTTATGTTTATATTCAAAACATAAATCTTTAGATCACTAATATTGAGCAACGAGAATTATATCGAATGAATTATGTTTTCAAATTATACAGACGAATAAGAATCAAGAAACAGCTTGAGTTATTTATCAAATATATCAAGAGCATTAATCTCCTGATTAGGTTTCTGCAAATAACTTCTAAACTGATCTATCAAATTTTATTTTTCAAAGACTCTTCAATTCAATCTAAATTCCATTATTTAATATTTTGTTTTGTATTTCTTAATCTTTTTAAATGTATCTGTCAATCACTTATGATTGTTTAGGAATTAATCTCTCTGTTTCACAAATTCCTGCAGAATTTATTAGTCGTATGTTGTTACTGTTTCCATAGTTATCTGTAGAATAGAATATTATCAAATCTACATCACCACTATCTACAGAAAATTCTGTCTAACAAATCGACTTGCAGTTTTAAAATTCTTGGCTAAAAAAAAAAAGAATCAAGACTAGGACTTATAACAGAAGAAATTTCATTTTATTACCTTTTCTTACTTTTCTTTTATGAGAACAACTAACTCTCTTGAAATCAATTAACTAACCTAAGCGATTCAGACTCAACAATGCAATTAAGCTCACTGATGACTCTAATTAAGAACAACATAACTTATGAATTAAAATCTCAGACAAACAATTATACAAAATTATTCATTTCAGAAGACAAGAGAAAGATCAACAAGAATATTCTGAATTAAAAGTGAGAAATGAATTCCTGTACTGAATTTCTTTTAAATTCGAAGAAGATTCAACAAGAATGAGAAAGAAAAAACAAAAGAAACAAATCAGTTTAACTGTAACGCCGAATGTTTATACTGAAGATACGATCGAAGAAAGTAAAAGAAAAAGCGAAAGAACAATAAAAGAAACGGCAACAAAAATTCGTCCAGAGAAACCTAAACTGCAAACCTATTTGCAAATCTCGTCCAGAGAAATCAACTCGAGTGAATCCTCCTGATCGTATCTGCTCCTAGGTGGTCATCCTTCTCGCTGTTTCCTCCAGGCCGAGCGTCGTCGGGCAAGAATTTCAGACCCTTACTCAGCTCGTCATTTCCCTCTTTTAACCTAACTGGTCCGCGACTCAAAGATTATGCGGATCAATTAGGTTCTTCGTAATTCCTGCTATGCACCCAGCAAGGTGCACCGCTGCAACTCCTTGAATAGTTAGCTTGAGACCGCAGGTTATTGGTGGCGGTTCTTCTGGGTGAAAAGCGCCGAACACCCATCATTACACCATTTCAATATCTTTGCCGCTTTACACCCAGAAGCGTACACCGCTCTTCCATTGGGTGCTGCTTCCTCCATATAAATCCTGCCCATACTCATTAATGCTTATTAGACTTTGACGAGCCCATTAAGGGCTTTAGCTTAAAAAAAAGAATTTTTTTCTTTTAAAGAAACGAAATTAAAGCATTTCCAAAAGGAAATTGGAAAACAGCAAAGAGATGACAGCAATTTCTTTATTGCAAAACAGAAAATTATAGCAATTTCAATTGTTAAAAATAGAGGACATTAATCTGCAAAAGAAAACAATTTAACTAAATTTGAAATCATCTTTTCTTGCTGTAATTCACCTCTAAAAAGAAACTTTTACTTCATTTGTATAAAATGTGTTCATTTTAACTCTATCATATGATAACATGTAAAAATGCAGATGATTTCGCCTCTTTAAGCTAAAATTTGTTAAAGATGAGCAAGTAAATATGCCCTCTTTTGCATGTTATCAGTGGTCATTCTTCATCTATTTATAGACATTTAGTATGAAGATTTTTCATAAAAGCCCTCATAATTATATCTCTATCCACCAACATCCATAGACCTTATGTGTGTGACCCTCTAGGTCCATATATCTCGCTAGATAATAACTCTGTAGACTGAATAACACCTTAATTGTCAACTTTAATTAATTATCTACATCAACACGAGACTTATAAATGACTTAGGGTATGGTCAACTATCAAACCCTAATTGGTCACTGAAGGTAGTACTGATGTATGAAGGAAATCATCGAGAACTCCTCCAATATTTATAGTACCTTGGCCAAGGATTTCATCGCATCTCATTCCTTGAGTGAATTTGTTCAAATACCGAGGGTGGATGATTCTATCCTGACCACACAATTATCTTTGAGGACTTTGTGTCATATCTAATATATGACATTTTCGAGATCTCCTGGCTAGGGATTTGTAAGTGATAATCAAAACATAGTCATACATCCACAAGATATCTTTGGTGTCTCAAGTCAAAGGACCGTATACATAATAGTGATATGAATTTACCTAATTTACAATTAAATAAAATACTATTAAGATATTCATGCGGATCCATTCAGTGAACTCTTTCTCTAAAGGGCACCCACTATCTATCTTGAGTGTCTCCACACCGATGGCCACAAGATCAGTCATACTCATCACATGAGTCAGATCATATAGTGTTATTCTTTCCGAATAACTTGATGTCCTTCTCAAATATTCCACAAATAGGAATATTTAGAACATATGCTTAAAGACTAGTGATCACTATATAATGATCCCATCATAATTCACCTAGCCATTGCTATGCTCATGGACTTCATTGCAAACATCACACAAGACTTACAATGAATAAATTTCATTTCAATGAACATAAATGAGATACATGGATTATAAGCTGAAAGTCCCAATAGGGCGGTGGTTTAACCTAAGAGGGGGGGTGAATTAGGTTACCTGTTGACTATCACTTTTATTCTCTACTTTCCTTGTCTACTAAGATTCGTTGTTTAATCACTCACTTCTTGTCCTCTCGATACACCCGATATTATTATACTGGTTGGGGGACCTAATGTCCCTTAATTCAGTCTCGAGTACTATAGACTCGGATCCTCCTCCTCACTAAATGAAACCTAATCCTCTCACTCCTTAAATGGGTGAAGGACAATGTTCAAATACAAGGTTTTAGATTTGCCCCCTACGGCAAACCTAATACTCACCTTTACCTGTCCCTACGGCACTACCCACTAAGCCTCGGCCTCCTCGGTTGCTGGACGCCCTGACTCCCTCAGGTCGATCTCCACGCGATCGCTCGTCCCTTCACGCCCTGTCGTGCCTCTTCCGCTAGTGCTGCCGACCACCGGTAAATTCAGACCTCGTCTTCCGGCTTCACTTGATCTTCCCGCTCCCCGAGTTTAGACTCCTTCTTGTCTCAACAATCGAAACACTTCTGTCATCAACGTGTAAGAATGTGAAAGTATGTAAATCTGACTACTGCTACTTAAATCTGTCATTCTAACAGTTCTTATATGTCAAGCGTTGACCTTCTGCTAGAGGTTTACTATTTCTGACTTGAGTTGACTTTTCTAACCGAGTTGACTTTGGTTGACCTTTGACCTAGAGTCGACCTTTCTTATTTCTATTGACTCAGGACAAACTTCAAATCTAAAATTGACTTTCTGCTAAAGTTGACTTTTTCTGATAGAGTTGACTTTTCTGACTGAGTTGACTTTGGTTGACTTTGGTTGACCTTTGACCTAGAGTCGACCTTTCTTATTTCTATTGACTCAGGACAAACTTCTAATCTAAAATTGACTTTCTGCTAAAGTTGATTTTTTTTGATAGAGTTGACTTTTCTGATAGAGTTGACTTTTCTAACTGAGTTGACTTTGGTTGACCTTTGACCTAGAGTCGACCTTTCTTATTTCTATTGACTCAGGACAAACTTCTAATCTAAAATTGACTTTCTGCTAAGGTTGACTTTTTCTGATAGAGTTGACTTTGGTTGACTGAGTTGACTTTGGTTGACCTTTGACCTAGAGTCGACCTTTCTTATTTCTATTGACTCAGGACAAACTTCTAATCTAAAATTGACTTTCTACTAAGGTTGACTTTTTTTGACAGAGTTGACTTTTGTGACTGAGTTGACTTTGGTTGACCTTTGTCCTACCTAACTCAGAATTCTGGATATCAAGAGGATAGAAATTATAACAGCAATAAATGAATGGGATACAAGCTAAACAAGCAATTTAAACTATGCAAAAACAATGATTCAAAAACTAATTTAATATGATTTACAAACTACCTCGTGTCTGTCGCTATGAACCTCAACCTGTTGTAAGTTAATATGCTAGAATTTTTTATGGCAGAAAATAATTGGATTCAATTAAACCAACTAAGTTAATTAATAAAAAACCTGACTGATAATTAAAGGAATTATGTAACTGATGAACTAAGTTAATGAAATATAACCCGTAATATACCACCTGTTCGTCACTGTGGATTTCAGCTTGCAGAATATTGAACAGAAAGAGAACAATATACGATATATATGTATATATATATATATGTATATGTTAAATTGGATTGAGATTTAAAAAAAAACTTACTTGGAATGCCTCGTTCCCTACTTGTCAGTGTTAATCCACATGGAGATAAAACACTAATAATATAAAACCTATATGAAGTATGACAAAATTAAATTAAAATACCACCACAATGCCTCTTGTTTGACACTAATGGCTTCAACCTGTTGGTTGTTGAACTAACAGAATATATAACAATAGAGAATCGCTATATGTGGACAGTCAAACCAATTTAATTGATGGACAACCTAAACAATAAATTAAACACTATATAGTTTTAAAAGGAAATTAATTAAAATAAACACGAGGTACCTCGTCTATCGCTATTAATCTCAACCTGATGTAGATTAAGATAACAGAGTTTATAACGATAGGGAATGACTGTATGCACGTAATCAACTATTTTAATTGAGCAAAGATAGAGATGCTTTAATTAACGTTATGCCAAAAATTTATAACAGGAATAATCGGTATCGAAAGCAGAGTGAATAGAAAGACTTGGATTCGCAACTTCTACTGATCACTAATCTAATCACTGACAATGATTTAAAAAATTGAAAGCTTTATTACAAAAAAACTTCTGCAAGAAATCAAAAGCTAGACTCACAAAAATGAGAAATTACCTCAGACGAGAATTTTACCTAAAATAAATTTTTTTTTGTTGACCTAACGACGGATTTGAAAGATGCAAATAGACACCCAAAACAAAACGCGAATCAGCAAAAAAAATCTAAATGGACTTCTATTCACTGGATCAAACAAATCAAGTCGTTGACAGCGTGTTGGCAAAACAAGGATCAAACTATCGATGGCGCGTATTCCTCACGGATCGTTGACGATGCAGAGGATGAAAAAGAACCGTATGCCAAATGAAGATCTCTCTTCACACTGGTCTTCTGTCTTCACTTGAATCACAGAGGAGAAGATGATCGTTGTTCGCTAGGTCGTCAGGTTTGTCTTCAAAAATCGTCTATCGCTTGATACCCTAATTTTTCAAACCCTAACCCTTTTATATTGTATCGGGTTAGAGAAGATAAGAAAGGATAAAAATGACGATAAAGCCCTTAATGGACTTATGAATATAAGTGAGTGATATTAGTAAATATAAAGTGGACTTATGAATATATGATCGGATTCTTGCTGCATTTCCTGAAACTAAACACCATCACAATGAGTAAAATATTAATCTAAGAGTAAAATAAAACAGGTCAATTGATAACGTATGAAATAAAGTTAATACTGCAATCATCTCTCTGTCAATTCAAGAAATAGTTTATATCAAAACAAGTGCGCTAACATAAGCCACATAATATCCAGAATAGCTTCCAAAACTCCTTCAGTGAACTGTATAAATATAGATTTTAATGCATACTGGATGATAGATCATCCGTTCTTGGCGCCTTAGTGTTTTCAATGTCAAATTCAATGTCTTACACCACATTCAATGTCTAGCATCAGATCCCATCATAAATACCTCTAGACTGTTGCTAATGAAAGTTTTTTTAAAAAAATCTGCCATTCATCTCTAGAAATAGACAAGGGCTTTAGATAATCTACTTATAAATCTCATCTTGTCATGATCATCAAAATGAACAAAATTCTAATTATATTTTGAGTATTTTATCTAAGAAGAAAAAATAACCTTGATTGACCAATCTATCTAATATTTGGTCAATGAATGGTAAAGAAAAGATCCTTCTCCATGGTGACATTTAACTTTTGATAGTCGATGCACAGTCCCACTTTAAGAGTAGATGTCTTCGAATCTCTTCACCTTTGTCATTGGTGGCCACAATAACTCTTCTCTTCTTTGAACCTACATGTATTGATCAAATCCATTCGCTACTAGATGGGATTTATAATCTTGGCATGAAGCCATTTAAGAATATCTTTTTTAAGAATTTTCCATGCTTAGATTTTTCCTCCTCCAAGCCTCTCTCACGAGTCTAGAATCTTCTTCCAAGAAGATTAGTTGTGTATATATTAAGGGATTCAATCCCTTAAGGTCCATCAAGGTCCATTCAAATGATTGTTCATTCATTTGTAAAACATCATCTTTTATCTTGCTCTTGATTGAGATCTGCTGAGATGATCACTCACTTTGCTGCATTTGTGTCTAAAAATGTGTATTTGAGTAAATATGAGAGTGCTTTAAGCTTTAAGTTAGGCTTAAACAATGTTATTATAATATTGGAGTGAATATGTAGGGTCAAACCAGCTAGGTACACCTAACTATTTGATGTTGGGATTTGAGGTCGATAACTTTTGAATATTTTGATCAAAACATTAAATGCAGCGGAATTCATTGAATCGGATATTCAAAATATTGAGGCACTAAGAACAGATGATCCTATCATCTAATATGTATGATAAAACATACTTACATGTTTCTTTGAAGGAGTTCTTGAAGCTATTCAAGTGTCTAGCCTCTAGCGGTATCCACACGGTCTCTGAATGGTTGGATCTCCTCTTCAAAGCTCTTCACCAAGAGAGAAAGATAAGAAAAGAGAGAATTACCACAAGGCTTGCATGGGCACCTTCAGTTGTGGTCGTTCTCCCCTATTTATAGACATTTGGTATGAGGCTTTTTTTATAAAAACCCTCATAATTATGTCTATATCCACCAACATCCATAAACCTTATGTGTGTGACCCTCTAGGTCCATATATCTCACTAGTTAATAACTCTATAGACCAAATAACACCTTATTGGTCAACCTTAATTGATTATCCACATCCACATATAGATTAATTATTCAAGGATCGATTTAACCCAATCGATAGGTTGAGTTGCCAGCCCATTGGGTGCTAAGCTACACCACGTACACTAGGAGATATGGAGTATGTAAGAACTCGCTTATGGAACCTTCCCATCATCGATTACCATATATGTACAACCCTTCATCCACATTAGACTCATGAATGACTTAGGGTATGGTCAACTGTCAAACCCTAATCGGTCACTCAAGTTAGTACTGATGCGTGTAGAAATCATTGGGAACTTCTTCTCTGATATTTCTACTACCTTGGCCAAGGATTTCATCACATCTCATTCCTTTGAGTCAATATCCTTAAATACCGAGGGTGGATGATCCCATCTTGATCACACAATCATCTTCGTGGACTTCATGTTGTATCAAATATATGATGTTTTAGATATCCCGTGGCTAGGGATTCGTAAGTCATAATCAAAACACGATCATCCATCCACAAGATGTCTTTGGTGTCTCAAGTCAAAGGACCACATACACAACCATGACATGAATCAAATTGATTGACAGTTAGGTATAATACCATTCAGGGATTCATACGGATCAATTCAATGAACTCTTTCTCCAAAGAGCACCCACTATCTGTCCTTAGTGTCTCCACACCGATGGCTATAGGATCAGCCATACTCATCATATGAGATGGATTACATAGTTTTATTCTTTCCAGATAATTAGATGTCTTTCTCGAATATCCCACGAATAGGAATGTTTAGAACATATGTTTAAAGACTGGTGATCTCTATATTATGATCTCATCATAATTCACTTAGTCATTGCACATGCTCATGGACTTCATTGCAAACATCACACAAGAATGATAATGAATAAATTTTATTTCAATGAATATAAACAAGATACATGAAAGTGTGATTGGCTTAAAGGCCACATAATATCCATCATTTGAGCACTTACTTGAATTATTATAATGATGAGGGTATCATAATAATCCTTCTCTTCTCTTTGGAATCTTGAGGAACCCTAAGCAGACATAAACCCCTCAACGTCATGGTACCAATTTGTAGAAGGTGTAGCAGCAATTGCAACCTTACATGAGTGTAAGGTAACTGACTTTCACACAAGCACAACCATCCAACAAACCAATTTTGTGTCAAGCCCCATCAACATTCGATCTCACTCTAGGGGCAATTTCTCATTTAGCGAAGCAAATAACTCGGATGAACTCTCAGTTGAACAAGATCATGGGCTTTGTTAAGATAAATGTCCTTGTATCAGATGATCAAAGAAGAATAAGTAAATTGCATATGCTCACCCAATGCAATTCTTAGGAATCTAGGGCAATCATCATCAAGTCATATTCGTAATATGAACAATGTTCATGTTGAAGAGCAAGTAGTGGAAATTGCAGAGGCCACAACCAATCTTAGAAGCGGCAAAAATGTATAAGATCCTTTTAAGGACTACCCTAGCCACAAAGACTCAACTAATGATAAGAAGGATGAGGAAAGTAATTTCAGATAATGCAATTTTGTGTGACATTATTATGTTGTACTTATTGCCTCACTTAATTCAAGGTTAGATGAGGAATGCTCTTGGGGTTTTCCTTTTTAGGATGTAACAAAAAGATATTGAATGGTATTCATGTTGGTATTTCAAATCTTCACCGTTTAATAATCTCGAGTTGTTACAAAAATACTGCTTGTGATATGATCAAGCATGATCGAGCAAACGCCCCATCTTTTCTGGGAAAAAGTTAAACTGAAGAGGGATCAGCCAAGGATGTCTTCTACTTAATGAGGCAACTAGAAAGGCCTGAAACTCTTCCTTTAAGAGTTCCTTTAAGATATTTGTGTCTTTTCCATGGAAAACTATTTATTCCTTGGAAAATAGAGGACGTTCAATTGCCCCCGTTGACTTTTTAACTAAGCATTCTTCCAAGCGTGAAGTGGTACCTTCTTTGATTTTATCATCCACTTTGTTTTATCAGCATATTTGCTATTAGCCAAGTTACACCCTTAGAAATGGCATCTTTTATTTCCTTCAGCCTCCTCACACGATGCATCCAAAGATAGGAATCCATTTGAATTGCACTCTTTTAAGGAGGAAAGCGAGTTGAGGGGAATTCTAAGTACTAAGTAGCCTCCAATTTGAGGGAAGGAGTGATGTGTATATGGAGAGGGTAAGGAATTACATCCACTCATGAGAGAGTGAGTTTATTTTCAGCACCATAGCATCATACCTTAGATAGGCTCACCTTGATTACAATCAAGAATTAGACTTGAGCATTAGCCGATGAGCACTACCCTAACATGCACTAAAGAAGTCAACCTAGAAATGGAATCTAGATCATTAGGGCCTACACTATGAGGAAAACGTGATCATACATTTATACACTTCACCTTTTTAGTAATAGGATCAAAGGATGAAAAGACTTTCTAGGGAGATCATATAGTGAATTGCTAAGGGACTAGCAATAATTTAAGTTGGGGGGTGTGATAACATGCTATATTTATATCATAAAACATGATTTTTGATGCATATTTAAGTATAAATGATTTCATTTCCATGCATGTTATCATACTTATATGTATTTTTCTATTATTATATGAAAAGTCACTATATTCTCAAAAATACTTTAAATAAGGGTTAAAAATAGTGATTTTAAGATGAATAAATTAATAACCCATCTTTATTTTGAGATTGTAGATGTTTTTAGAGTTAAAATAATGAGAGAAAGCCTTTATAGACATTTATTTATATTTTCCTAAGTTAAAATCTCTTAAAAATAACTATATTTTTGAAATTAAATTTAAAACTCTCATTATTTATTAATTTTGACTTTTTATAATAATAGATAATTAAATTTTGGATCAAATGAAAGAAATTTGGATTAATTTGGAGTTATATATTAAAAGTTATGAATTTTCTATTTTTAGGGATTTTTTCCGGATTTTTAAACTATTTTTCTTATTTTATTTTCGATTTTTAACCGATTTTTAATAATAAAAATAAATTAAAAAAAATTAAAAAAAGGGGGGCGCGGGGCCCGCGTGGATGCGACGTTCTTTGATACAAATATCTTTCTTTAGAGGTCTGAAATATATTTTTCAATTACGAGAGTGCTTTAAAGTAAAATTTGGAGGAACTTTTGAGCAGTTGAGTATTTCTCAGGGGCAAAGTTCGGGGGAAGAGAGAGAGAGAAGATCGAAGGAAAGCAGATTTCCCTCGCTGCTCAATCTTCCTTCTCCTCCTTCCTCATCGCACTTTCAATTCGTCCCAATTTTTCTTCATGTAATTGAACATCCGGTGATTAATTTCCTCAAACGGTAATTTCGACGCCTTCATTATTTTGTGATGTTTGGATTATTTTCGTTTCTTCTAGGATATTTGGCTGACTGTGTAGTTCATCACATGCGCAAGATTTTAGGTTTACTGGATTCGTTTTTCGATTCAGTTTCAGATGATCTTTTTCGTGGAAATCAAACGATAGAATCCACGAGGCGGGGTCGGTTATTGAATTTCCGGTCTAGTTTAAATAATAGAGATCTGATTTAAGGTTTTTTATGATAATTTCTTAATAGTTGGATTATATCACTTTCTTCTTTGGATAAATGATTTAGCGTGTAATTTTTTACTTTCGTGAGATCTAGGTTTAATGGATACGTTTTAGGCAATATTTATCGCGGAAAATCCGCAGACAGAATCTACGACGTGAAGTCTGTATTGTCTTGATTTTTGGCCTCGTTTAAGCCTCAAAACAATAGCAGGATTTTGCAATGGATTCTTTTGGTTTCTTCCCTAAGAAATGGTCTGTTGTAATTCTTATGGCTTGCGTGAGATTTCAGGATTAATTTGTTCATTTCTGGATTCAGTTTCAGGTGATCCTGATTGTGGAAATCAGGCAATAGAGTCTATGATGTGGAGTCGGTGGCTTGACTTTCGACCTTGTTTGAACTTGAAAACAAGAATAGAGATCTGAGTTTTGCGATTTTTTACATGGAGCCTCTCTGGAAACTTCTCCATTTGTTAGAACCTGCTTCTCTCGCCTTAATTGTGACAGCTGTAGCCGTGATATTTGTGTCCGCCAACCGAGCTCTCTCCCATGGTAAAGAGATGGAGAGAAACAGAGATTTCTCTGAAGCATCCATCACATTGGATCGATCTCAAGCCCTCATGATTCCCCTCGCAAGCTCCTGCAGTCTACTCTTAATGTTTTACCTCTTTTCATCATTATCACTTTTCGTGACAGTTTTCACCGCAATTGCCTCTGCTTCTTCGCTCTTCTTTTGCCTCTCGCCGTATGCTGCCTTCATCAAATCTCAATTTGGAATAATGGATCCCTTTGTCTCAAGATGCTGCTCAAAATCTTTTACAAGAATTCAAGGGATACTGCTTCTGCTATGTGTAGGACTTGTCTTTTCCTGGCTAATTTCTGGGCACTGGATTCTGAACAACATTCTTGGAATCTCCATCTGTATAGCTTTTGTCAGCCACATCAGACTTCCGAATGTGAAGATATGTTCTTTGCTTTTGGTATGCTTGTTCGTGTATGACGTGTTCTGGGTGTTCTTCTCTGAAATTTTCTTTGGTGAGAATGTTATGGTATCTGTGGCTACTCAGAAGGCCTCCAACCCAATTCACACTGTTGCAAAGAGCTTGAGTTTACCGGGTTTGCAGCTGATAGCAAAGAAATTAGAGCTCCCCGTAAAGCTTATTTTCCCCAGGAACCTGAGTAGTGATTCCACTGATTATATGATGCTTGGTCTTGGAGACATGGTAATATGTCAGATTTTTTTGGCAGCTATGTATTTTTATGAATATCAATCTAATTTCTGTGTTTATTGGAGTCTTTCATGTATCCCTTATTGGGCCCATTATATTGAGCACGTTTTTTGTCTTTATACATTGGATCCTCTCTCTTATTGAGCAGTCATGTCCTTTTTTCTTCATTTCACTTTATTTATTATATACATTTGTCTTTGATGGAATTTTATCTTACTGACTGTGGAATATTTGTGTGTCTGTAGGCTATTCCAGGAATGTTTTTGGCATTGGTATTTTGCTTTGATTATCAGAAAAGCAAAGAGGTAACCTTACCGCTAGATGGATTGTACTGGAAGGGGCGACGATACGTAGCCTATGCAGTGGCTGGATATACTGTCGGATTGGTCGCTGCTTTAGCTACTGGGATTTTGACCCGCTCTCCTCAGCCTGCCCTTCTGTATCTGGTACTGCTTCAGGGATTTGTCGAATATTATTGTTCATTATGCTTCTATCTGTTTATCTCTCTCTCTCTCTCTGTGACTCTATCTCTCCTCTGTCTCTCTCTCTCATGCGTGTATCTCTCTTTTTGCCTCCCTTCCTCTCTCCTCTCTTGGCCTCTCTGTCCTCTCTTGCCTGCTCCCCTACTCTCTCTCTCTCCTCTCTGGCCTTCTCTCTCTATCTCTCTTACCTTATTTGGATGCTTTTATGACATATTTTTTTAATCTTATACTCAAAGCGCAATGATAATAAACTCTACCTTTATTAATTTCCACAAAAGATTGACCCTTAAAACTTTCACAACAATAATTCACTCTGTAGTGGAAATTTTTATTTTCTCATGATCCGCCTGAATTTCGTCTATCTCAAATACAATTTAAAGAGCTAGATTGTAAAAACAATTATTTACTTCTTTCTGCTCAAGTCACAATCAAGTATCCTTTGATCTCCATGGATCCAATGAGACGGGGCCTGACCTTAAATTTTCACGGTACAGGTACCTTGTACTCTAGGGCCTGTGCTGCTCCTGGCATGGATAAGGAACGAGCTGACTGAGCTCTGGGAGGGGACTGGACCAAATTCTAATGATAAGCTCCATCTCCTGGACGCCTGAGCTTCTTTATGGCTCTGAAATCTCTCTCTCTCCTCTCTCCTCTCTGTCTCTCTCTATCAATCAATATGTCTATCTATCTACCTATCTCTATATATATATATAGTTATATAATATCTTCTTGTTCGCATTCCTTTTTGTGTCACATGCTCTTGCACTCTCTATCTTGTACCACAGCATATTCTTTTGCCCAAGGCATGCTTATTATAAATATCCTCAATTCAACATCTCCAGCATATTTCTTATCCCCCCCCCAAGGCATTCTTATTCCCAAGACATGCAGAATGAACGTCTTGTGAATATTGCTACTGAAAATCATCGTCTTTCGCTTGGTGGATTATATTGTTTCGTCAAATCTGCCCTCATATACATCATGTGTGCCCATCATAAAAATCTGGCATAAGATGGCCCGTTACTACTGTGAAATGCTTCTCAGTCTGGCATAATCAAAGAGTGATAGAATCGGTTTCTTCTAGGCATTTTTGGGAGACATCAGATGGCCACCCTTGTTTACTACTTACCAAGAAACTGATTCTTGAACTCAGAAAACAAGCGAGAAATCCAAAATTACACTGCAAATAAGATGTTCATTCTGCAAATTGATCTTCCGTCAATATTTATGCTCTGACACTGGAGTTTCTCTAGAGGTCTCTTTGTCTCTACATTTTTTTGTACTTTTGCAAGCATATTTGGCCTCTTTAGTGAAAGCCATTGCTTTGGTCTCGTGATTGTAGACCTGACAAACCATTAGGTCTTAGCATCTTTTAAGAACATAATCCCAATTATTTAACTATTTTCATGGTTCAAAACTTCTCATTTACCTTAAATGTCATGTGTTCAAGAAATGTCATATATGCATTTTGACTATATGATGGATATTGCATCTAACCGAGAAGTGAAAGGAAAGACTGAAGAAGCCTAACTTCGATGAGAGACAAGCAGTACAATAAAGATTCCAACCTTGAACACTTGTCCATTATTCCCAGCTTATTACAAATCAAGTCGTAATATTCAATGTCAGGGTCCTTGTTGAAGATTTCGTTTTTTTTGGTGAAGATTTCAGCTTAGTACACTTGGTGAAGATTTCCTCAAGTGAGGAAGTTCAAAAGTATATTAATCAGTCCAATGCCATAGATCAAACCTTGGATAATATATCTTAATGTGCTTGGTCTGCTCAAGAAAGCTCATGTTTTGCAATAAAGATAGAAACTCTCTCAATATGAATGACTATCAAAATTCATCCCTATTGGAGTATTGAATAAATAACCCCAGGTTCTAGAAGAGAAGGTCACAGTTAGTCATTTCCAAAAACCAGTCGAAGCACAAATCTTTACTCAAACTCAACGCTTTATTTGATTAACTGCATTTATTTTGGAGTCAACTTGGCAACGGGTGATGGAAAATCCATATCAAATATTGCAATTATTTTTGGAGTCAACTTGGATTATATGATGGACATGATTAAAAGGTCTTCAATTGGAGAGAATGATGATTGGAAAATCTCTCTTCCAAAATGAGAACGAGAGGTTGGGAATATGGAGGGGAGAGGGTGATAACATGCACTTTATAGTTGCAGTTCTAGGACTATCATGATTTAGAATTAACAATCATGAATAATTACACCACTTTTTTTGTCAATTATCCAATGTCAAAAAATTTTATGAAAACATATGTTGAACTTCAGTGCATCAAATCAATAAAAACATTTTTTGTAATTTTTCATAGTCAAATTCTAACTATCTGATTACTTTTTGTGTTTTGATGATGGGATATACTTCAAATGTAGGGGAAAAAATGATAGCAACTATCGAATAATAGCAGCTATCCCAAAAAATAACAGCTACCTACAAAAAATGAGGCATTATTTCATCTGAAAGTACAAATTCATAAACAGGATCCCAAGGAAGAATCTTAAATGAATTATATAGATTCAAATACTTTAACTCGCTTATATCATTTTCTACTTTGCCCTATCTATATAAACTAGTGTACAAGAGACACGAGGATTGTAGCAAATAATCAATGAGTTCATAAATAGAATTAGAAAATTATAAATAGAAACTAATTCCCCCCCCCCTAGTTAAGTCAATATCTGATTAGTTTTCATGGAGCAATTTCTAGCCATGGTTACATCCACTTTAATAAACATGATAAAACAAATACTAAATCCTAACCCTAAACCCCATAACCCAAAGCCCAAATCCCAAAGCCTAAATCCCAAAACACTAACCCCAAACCCTAAACCATCCATGTGAGCTGTAGGCTAACTCATCAATACCATTTACAGTAGTTTTTATGGTTACCCCTTATACTAGTAGAGGCACCATAAGTTAGCTCAGGTTCATTACTTTGATGTCTTCTTGAAGAAAGTGAGGAAGAAATTCTTATGATGAAAGCTTCAGCTTCAATTCCCATGGGGGACATCATGCACTAATGATTATGTTGCTACACCTACTTGCAATGCATTATATGCCTCACTGCATCTTACACTCTGCAAGATGGATATGTATGTCCTTCCTTTGGGATGGCAAGGTACAGGGTCCTCATAGAAAATATAGAGTTTCTTTGGAGAGAGCATGGTGGCCAATGGATGAGGGTGGCCTACAGATTAGGCAACCCAAAACTGAATCTCTAAAAGACATCCTCAAAATGCTCTAAAAGAAACTAGTTTGGTCAATCAGAACTGCCAACTCACTATGGGACATTTTTGTGTCGACCAAAAATGGCAAGTGAGCTTGCTTATAGGTTAACATCAAGGGGTCAAGCAATGGGCTGATTGGAAAAGAAACTGGCTTGAGATGGTGCCATTTATCCACTAGCAAGTGGGACAAGCCATTGTTAGTGTTTGGTACGACATTCAGCTCTTGGATGCACCCTTGGCCAACTTTACACCATCATGGTCTCATCTAATGGTCACCCAACCCCTTTCAAGGGAGGCATGCTTGCTCCTAGAAAGGCGTAGAGTACTGTTATATTTATCATAGGAGATCTGAAGGGTTGAGTTGAGCCTAAGTGAAGATCAACCCATCTAGACCCTCAAGTTAGATGGTAATTTCTCGTATAGTTTCTCTTATGACTCTTGAACTTTACTTTGGGGTTTTTAGATATAGCCCATTATATGGTTATATACAGCCTAAAGTTAAGCATGCTCGGGTGAGAGCAATGATAACATGCTAATTAAACATGAAAATATATTATTACTGCAAATTAAGGAATAAATCATTCCAGTCTAATGCATGTTATCATATTTATTAGTGTTTATCTATCATTCTATGAAAAATTCATTATAATCTCAAAATGTATTAATTTAGGGTTAATTATGATGAATTAAGGATAAATATTTTCATAACCCATCTTTACTTGAGATTATAATTATTTTTTAAAGTTAAATAATAGGAGAAATCATTTTATAGACACATATATTTTTCTAAGTTTTAAAATATAAAAGAAATGAGTGTATTTTTGAAATATAAATTTAATCTCTGTTATTTAATAAATTTGACTTTTTAGAATGATAGATTATTCAATTTCTGATCCAATGATACAAATTTGGATTAATTTAGAGTTACATGTTGATAGATATGAATTTTCTAATTTTTAGGTATTTTTTCATATTTTTTCTGAATTTTTTAATTTTAAAATCAATTTATTTAATTGAAAATCAATTTTATAAGTGCCCAGGTGACGTGGCACAATCTGGAGTGTTCGATCGCGCGTGTAATTGTGATTGTTGATTGTCACTTAAAGGCGGAGGTATGTGGCGCAATCTCATTCGTTGGCGAATCGTTTTAAAATGATTTAATCTCAGCCGTTGATCTGAGGAGTTATAATGGCTGAGATTAAAATCGACGAAACGCATCTAGAGCGTCTGATCGAGATCAAACGGCGGCGATTCAATGTGTTACTTAGAATGTGCGCGACGTGACATAATCTCGGCAGTCCATCGGAGATCCAACGGCAACGACTTAATCGTAATGATTCACAATCGTGTGTTTCTTCAGAGCCGTTGATCGAAGATTGAATGCACAATCGGACGTTTACGCCCAATTCGCCTTATAAATTGAGATGTTCTTTGACATTGTAAAGCATTCCAAGGTAATTCGAGTAATCAAAATGTTTAGACACCAAATCCCTTGAATCTCTTGCTTCCAATTGCTTCTAGACTCATTTCTGCATACACTGAGTGCTTGAAAGTGAGATTTCATTGAGAGAAAAGAAAGAAATCTGCGCTTGAACATCAACGATCGTGTTTTCGAATTCAGAATGAAAATCCTTTGATCTAGCGACTAATTGGATCAATTCAAGCGCAATCTTTGGTTAGGGATCGTGTTTCATCTTAATCTTCCTCTGTATAGCTTTAGATTTTAATTTTGAATCATAATTTGAGTAAATTTCAATTTCGGTTTTTCGCGATTTTATTTTTCAGAAATTTCTCTCTTGTTCACTCGATGATTTCTCCGCGAATCTTGATCCAAATTCAATGATTTTTTATTCTGTGAATTCGTCTTCAAGTCTTCTTTCCAAAAATATAAAAATCCCTAATTTCTATCCACATTTCATCATCCAATTTGACCGAATTTAAAAATATCCCTCGAAATTACCTTAATTCTCTGTGGATTTGACCCTTATTCACTACTATACTATTCAATTCGTGTTTATTTGATAAAATTGGTGAGTTTGGTAATTTTTTTGACTTTTGACTGTGTTTTTCAACGACCTCGTGGTCTCAATTTGTCAAGCAATACTAGGATTGATGACCTCCTAGAAAGCCCTCTTGTTTTGTTGATTTGGGACATTAGTCTCACATGGTTATATTATTGTTTCTCTCTCTTTCTTGTCTATAAATAGAGGCTTGTAATCTCTTCTTCAATCACCCAATACAATTCAGCCTTATCATTCACATACTATTAGAACCAAAATTAATTCATATTTTGTGTTTCCACTAATGATCAATGAAAGTGTCCGCTCTGCTACCTTCATGCCACCACCACCACCAATAGCCCCAAAGGGGCAAAGGTATCATGTCTCCCCTCCTCTTTTCCACTATGATTATTGCCACTTTTGGGGTGCTGCTATTGCCCCTAAGGGCCTATTTTAGGGTCTGATGGCATCATCTCGGTCTAATGAGTAATCCCCACTATTTGCTCCACTATTAGTCTTGACTAATTTTCCAAAAATATTGCTCCAAGAGAAGCATTTTTTCGTGACACCACATTCCATCATGACCCAACTTATGCAACCAACATATACTTTTTACGGTTACAATTATGCATCATGGGCTACTAGCTTTGTAGATTTTTTCATTGCCTATCGCTTACTACATCATCTGACAAACTTTTCCCTTGCCATAACTTCTTTGCCTTATGAGGCCTAGACTGACTTGGGCTGAGCTATTTGCTTTTAGATGTGTCAGAGCATTCTTCCGGCAATCACTCAACCTCTCTCACATATCAAGCCTGCAAGTGCATTATGGCATACATTGGAGACTATGTATGCAAACAAGACCAATATTAGTCACACAATGAAAATCTTTGAGTCCAAGTTTTCTTGCAAACAAGGTGATCATTCCCTTCAAGATCACTTTTCTCATCTCCATGCTCTTCTACAAGAGCGGTTTCTCTATCAATCACCCACAGTAGATTTGAGGAGCTTATTGCAGAAGTTTATCTCAGTAGCATATGACCATATGTTGCTTCTTAGATCCGTGGCCACTTAATTTTTTGTACCCAAGTTCAGATATGTCTGTGGCTTCTACATTCTCCTTAGCCCTTTCAATTAGCACTAGAGTCACTTCAAGCATTGGGGTCCTTTCATCTCCTTCAACATCTACATTATAGGATCCATGTGCCCTGCTAGAATTGAGTACTCGTTGATGGGATGGAGGTAAAGCTCCAAGATTCCTACTTCCCTTAGTAGATGCCCCACTATTAAATGCAAAGCAAACCTTTCTACCATGCACTTATTGTGACAAGACCCTCATGCTTTGAAGAAGTAATGCAAAGAGTTTGGGAAGCCTGAATGGGCTCAAGCTATATTTTCCTTCACTACTTGGAGCCTAAATCTTCCAAGTACATCTACAAAATCGATTGGGCAAACTATCAAGATGAGCTTTGCCTAAAAGAATATGAAGCATGGAAGCTATTTGAAGCATCCCTGTCGACTACCAATGTAGTTTCATCTTTAAGTAAACATTCCCTTCTTACATCTAGATCATTGTGGGCTATTGACTCAAGGGCCTCAACATATATGACTAAAACCCCTTACTCCTACAACTGTCTATCTACCTATATTCATGGAAAACGGTTTTTCATGCTTCGTAAAAGCGTGTGGATTAACCAAACCTACTCCCTCCCATACTCCACATATGTTTTGTATGTCCGTAGATTTCCCACTAGCATATCACATTCTCACCACCTTCTGCCACTCTCTTTCTCATTTTCCATTTCCTCTTCTGCCACCATCTCTCTCACACACGTTTTTATCTCTCCTCCCCTATTTCTTTCTCTCGTGATGGAAATTTTTTGTCGCACGTAAGCTCTCTCATTGCTTGCCTTTTTTTTCTTCTCCTCTTCCACCTCTCTCTCTATCTCTAAACCTCTCCTCACCTTCTTTCCACCATCTCGTTGTTTCCCTCATTTTCTCATGACCACATCACCTTGTTCTTGCCATTATCATACCTCATTCTATGTCACACTCTCCTATTCCACCATCACCTTATCTTCCCCTTGTTCTTATCTTTCCCTTGTTCATCTTTCGTCATCCTCATGTTTATCTTTCTCTCTTGCATGTGTGTGTTGACGAAAGAGAGCTTCTGCCTTTTCCTCCTTTTTTTCCACAACTGCCTAATTCCCTCTCGCTTCAATCTCTCCATCTTCGTCTTCGCCATTTTCCCTCTCTTTGTTTTTTTCTCATGCATTCAGTGGAGATAAGGTTTCTCCCTGCTCTTTGTCTCTCTCTTTTGTGCATGCTCAGAAGAGAGTTTTGCTCCTCTCTTTTCTCTCTAGTGCTCTCTTGCATAGGCAAGTGCACATGTGCTCTATCTCTCTCTTTTTTCTCTCACACAATGGAAGAAAATTCTATCATGCCTTCATCTTTCTCTCACCATCGTGCGCTTCTAGCCAATTCTCTTCTTCCACTGTCATATCTCTTCTCTCCCACTCCTCTGTCTTCTACTACCCTTTCTCTCTCTTTTGTTGTTCTTTATCATGCATGCCCAAAACTTAGTGGCTAGCATTCAACATGAAGAATGAATAAAAAGAGAAGCATCCAAAGAAATGTTGAAAACCCTAATTCTTTTCCTTGGAAAAATTTAAAGCAATGACTATAAAGATGACAATCATGCCCACAAAATTGTAGTCTCTACATTGAGATCACCAAATATCATGATTTCAATTGGAGAATTTCTGGTTGTTGATTTTTCTTTTAAAAAGCACTTGATTGGATTACAATCATTCGATGAAGCTTGATCAAGATCAAAGCTCTAAAAAGGACCACAAATTACGTTTCCATTTGCCGCAAGGAGAGAGAAAGTTCAGAAGATGCGACAGCCATGTGAAACGCTCTGATTGTGCCATGTGGCAACACGAGATTTGCTCTATTTGTTTTGAAATGCTCTATTTGGATCAATATTCACTAGAGTGAAATGCTCTGATTGTGCCATGTGGCAACACGAGATTTTCCATGAATATAAAAAAAATGCAGATAAATTGGAGACCATTGATCAGATGTTCTTCAATCTGATGCTCCACAAAATACCACACATCATGCTTATAAAGAGCTCAATTCAGTGGAATTGGTCCACATAATAGGATGGCTTTGATTGGCGCCACCAAATGCTCCTACATGTTCTTGTGAAAAAGCCAACTAGTCCCACATTTGAAATATTAAAAAATATTTTAAGAAATACTCCCCTTAATGGCTCCACACAAGCATTGACTCACCACCATGTGGCGCCACCCCTTTGCTCCACGTGTTCACATTACAAGGTCAACACAAGCAAATAGACCCCCTTTTATTTTTAATTCTTGAAAAATCCTTAATACAAAAAATGTTAGAAAAATTATAAAAATTTGGATAAATTCTAAAAAAAGGAAAAATAGGAAAAATTATAGAAAAACCCACTACACTAAAAATATTCATATACTTTTCATAGAAAACTTCTTTTTGAATAAAATTTGCATCATCTTGATCTTTTTTGTCTTATTTTTCATCATATTCATAAAATAAAAAATGGACAAGCTAGAAAAATTAAATCTTTATTAAAAGCCACTTGTTTACTACATATTTTTAGCCTCATTTTCCTTCGTTCATAACCTGCAATCATGAAATTCATGCACACAGAATTAATTCATCTTTTCTTGACCTTGAAAAAGGTTAAACATCAATTATGTATAATATTAATTGCAATTAAAAGCATACTGAGCTTGTGAAAAATATGATATGATGAATACAAAAAATTCATCAAAACATGATAACATGCTTAATTTAATAATAGTATAAATTATGCCTCAAAATCATCAAAGAATAATGAATAAAACGTGTAAAGATGCATGTTATCACCTAGTCTCATTCTAGATATGCTAGGGAGCAAGAAGAGAGGAAATCAACAACACGGTACTACACATATGTAGGATGTAATCTAGTCACGAGGCATTCTCGGAAAACAAAGGTTATCTCTTGTTTAGGTGTGGAAGCTAAGTATGAACTATGGCTACTATTGCTCATAAGATGGTATGGTTGCAATCTTTTCTACAAGACTTGGGCTTCATGACTATGATGCCCATGTCTATGCATTATGATAACCAAGTGGCTATCTTTATCGCTAGAAACCTTGAGTTTCATGAGAGAACCAAGCCTAAAAAAGATTGTTACATTATCCATGGCAAGGTGTTGATGGAAGTTATCTCCACACCATATGTGTCTTCATTAGACCAACTCGCCAACCCCTTCACAAAGGGCATCATTGGTGTGTCATACAATTGCCTAGGATCCAAGCTCAGCATGTTTGATCTATATGTGCAACTTGATGTTAGATATAGCTCACTAGAGGGCTTAATGTATGAATCTCATAAGAAATCCAAAGCTAAGTATGCTCTAGTGAAAGAAAAACTAGGATAAGTGACCTACTCATAAGTCCTCTTAATTTCTTGCTCTAGGGACATTAGTGCTACATATGTTATATTTATGTTTCTCTCTCTTGCTCTTCTTTAATCACTCAATACAATTAGTCTTGACATTCACTGGGGTATTTTTTTAGAATAAATTTTATGTAATAATACTTATACTTTCCTTACTTAATATATGGTCAAGTAAGAGTTAAATCCTTAGGAGCCTATGATAACAAGATTAGAGTTTTCTAGAGAGAATAGATCTTTATAGAGGAAAGATGGAATGCGGGGCATTTGTAATAGAACTATGATATGTTGGGTTCTGAGGTCGATAAGCCTTCCAGAAAAATTTTTATCAAACATCGAATGCATCATAATACATTGAATCGGATGTTCAAAATATTGAGGCACCGAGAACATATGATCCTATCATCTAGTATATATGAGAAAACATACTTACATGGTTCTCTTGAAGGAGTTCTTGAAGCTATTCAAGTGTCTAGCCTCTAGCGGTATCCACACAGTCTCTTGATGGTTGGATCTCCTCTTCAAAGCTCTTCACCAAGAGAGATAGAGAAGAAATGAGATAATGCTCACAAAGCTTATATGGGCACCTTGAGTTGTGGTCATTCTCCCCCTATTTATAGACATTTGGCATATAGATTTTCATAAAAACCTCATAATTATGTCTATATCTTTTAACATTTGTAGACCTTACGTGTGTGACATTCTAGGTTCATATATATCACTAGTTAATAACTCTATAGACCTAATAACACCTTATTGATCAACCTTAATTAATGATCCACATTATATATAGATTAATTAATCAAGAATCGATTTAACCAAATAGATAGTCGCCAAGCCCAAAGAATGGGCATCAACGGTGGAAGAGCCAGGGGAGGCCGGGTCATTTGACAAAAAATGGAAGGTTTTTTCCAAGCTCTCAACTATCAAACTCGTCGTCCCTATGCTCAGGTAGTGTCATGTGCACAATTGTTGTCTCTGTGCCTTGAAGGAGACTCCATAATGGGCTCTCAAATATCAAACTTGATCAACCAATTGTTTGCAATACGATTAAAGAAAATAATACATATCAGAAACCCATCCTCTGAAAAGGAAAGTGATTAAGGTCCATCAAATCATTTCTTTGGCCTCTTTGGTTAGATAAGTTTTAGTGTTTGCAATTTTTCTGCTTTAATTGATCTAATTTCAATTGATTCTAATCTTTTAAAAGATAACATTCCTCTTAATAATTTTGTGATCAATCCAATGACAGACAATTGATGTGATGATCTATCAATATTGCACATCCTTATTGCAAAGGATGAAAGGGAGGTCTATTTGGACTGTGTATAAACAAAGTACTGACCAGATGCAAGTTTTTGTAGAACAAGGCTATGTAATTAGAATTTGAGAATTCAAAGTAGCAAGCGATATGTGAAAAAAAATGCTAACCTGGTCCAACAAGTATGTATTCCATTTAAGCATAGTTAATCCTATTGATTATCAAATCCAGGAAAAAAAATCATACATAGATGCGATTTTTTTAGCTCCAAGATTGCTTGACTTAATTTTCGCACACTAAATAAACGTGCAGATGAATGACGCAATGCAAGGAGATTCGTCTTTTCATAAAAATAATTAAATATTCATCGTGTAAATTTATATGAAGATTTTTTTTTGAAGACCGGGGAGACGTGGGGACGGAGTCGTGATTCGGTGTTGGGTTAGAGAGAGAGAGAGAGAGAGAGAGAGAGAGATATCGCGGACGGACCGCTGCAGGAAAGGAGGCGGAGGGAAGTCGGGGGAAATGAGATCCTTCGCTCTGGATTTCTTATTTTCTTCGTCTGTCCCGACTCCGGCACGTCATACATGTCACCCGAGAAACCTTTCCCTCCTACCGACAAGCTCAAGTACCTGTTTTCCCTCCCCCCACGCCGGCGGCAGACGTCGCCAGGATGTCAGTCTCCCCGGTTTCGCTAGCTCCTCGAGCACCCGGAGACGAGCACAAGGTAGAGCCCTCCGCAGCGATCATTTCTAACTTTCCCCCATTTCGAATTCGAGTCGAGCAATCCCGAGGTCGTTGCTGTGAATCGTTAATTGTTGATTAGTGTGATGTGCGGTGGGTGGGTGGATGTAGGAGAGCGTCAGGTCGGCCGGGGCATCGATGTGGCGGTTTGGCCCCACGTGATGGTCCGAGAGGCGCGCCTGGAGGATTGCTGGGAGGTAGCGGAGACGCATTGCGGGACCTTCTTCCCGCACCTCAAATTTCCGCTGGATCTGGCTCTGAGGCTCGACCGCTGCTTGATGCAGCTCGGCGGTTTTGTTTCCGTGCCGTCGGGATGCGCGAGATCGTGTCTGGTTGCCGTCGTTGCCGCTGGCCCAGAGCGGAATCTGGGGTTGCACAGATCGACGGTCGCCGGAATCCTGACGGTCGATACGCTGGCGGATTATCTTCCCAGGAAAGGCCCATTCCGCTCGAGAAGGTATCTCTATTTTGAAATTGAACATGCTGGAAAATGCCCCTTGCCCGTGTACGGTTGCGAATATGCTATGCACCAGGCGCGTTAATCCTCGAATGCTGAATGCAGAACCGGGATCGCATACATCTCGAACGTGGCCGTTCGGGAGGAGAAGAGGCGGCGGGGGATCGGAAAGCAGCTGGTGGTGGAGGCAGAGGCGATGGCCCGCAGGTGGGGGTGCAGGACCATTGCGCTCCACTGCGACATGGCCAACACGGCGGCGGTGAAGCTCTACGACAGCCAGGGCTATAGGCGCATCCGCATACCCGACCGCGCCGATTGGCCGCAACCCCGGACCCAGCCCGACACGAGCTTCTATTTCATGATGAAGCTCTTGTAGGTAATTTGGCGGTGCATATTCCAAATGTACATACCCTTGTTCGTCCATCTGCTTCTGCCTTGCAGCTCTGCTGCGGCGGGGGAACCCTTGTTTCATTTTTCATTCTCGCTCATGTACGTATATATCTACGTCCCCCTCCGGCCTCCGGTACAATATAAAGAATACGGATTTGGGTGGTCACTCACCAATAGTCCCCGCAGGAGCAGCCGCCGAGGCTGAAATGGTGGAAACGGTTGGTGTCCCTGACGAGGATTTGCCTCTTCTCCAGGAAGGAAATGAGCTTGATGGCGGCGTGGCAGTCGGCGCAGATGCGCAGATTCTTGATGACGCGGATGGGGGTGCCCGGCGGCGTGCTGAGCAGGCCCAGCGCCACGGCCAGCTTCTCGCTGTGCCCGCACAGGATGTGCTCCTTATCTTGCTCCTCCACGTCCTGCAGGACTAGCTCCGTGCTCGGGCGGTGGCCTAGCCGCCACATCTCGGCGCCCAGCCCGCGCAGGCGCTCCAGGATCCGTGCCATCTGCGGGTGAGATCGCTCTCCCGCCAGCAGCGCGTGCACCCCATCCTTCAGCTCGATCCAGCTGCACCCAGGGTTCTTTCGCAGCCCCGTAGCCTTCATCCGCTCCCGCACCTCGTCGCCCGCGGCCTGCATGCCCCCCGCGGCGTAGTAAATCTGCGACAGCAGAACGTAGTTTCCCACGTTTCCCGGTTCCAGCTTAAACAGTGCGCGCGCCGCGATCTCGCCCAGCGCCACGTCGCCGTGGAGCTTACACGCGCCCAGCAGAGCGCCCCATACGCAAGCATCGGGCCGCAGCGGCATCCCCCGGATCAGGGCGTAGGCACGCTTCGTCTTCCCCGCGCGGCCCAGCAGGCTGACCACGCAGGCGTAGTGCTCAGTCCTCCGCGGCACGCCGTAGATTTCCGGCATGGCGTGGAAGTAGTCGAGACCCTGACGCGTCAGGCCCGCCTGGCTGCACGCCGCAAGGAGGCACGTGAACGTTATGGCATCGGGTTTCTGCCCTCTGCTCCGCATTTCGTCGAACAGCTCTATGGCATCTCCCGCCATTCCGTGCATCGCGTATCCCCCCAGCATGGCGTTCCAGGATACGACATTCCGAAAGGACGCTTGTTCGAATACGAGGCGGGCATCCTCGATTCGGCCGCACTTGGCGTACATGTCCACAAGCGCGCTTCGCACGTGCACGACGTCGATCATAGCGTGCCGGAGAGAGAAGGCGTGGACGGACTTGCCCGGGCCGCAGGGCGGCGATGTTGGCGCAGGCCGGCAATAGACAGGAGATCGTGACCGAGTTGGGACTCACTCCCGCGGTCTGCATCTCTCCGAAGAGACGGAGCGCCGGCGCGTCCTCCCCGTTCTGGGCGCAGCAGGCGACGATGGATGTCCACGAGACGACGTTCAGTCGCACCCCTCGTCGCTGGAACTCCCTGAACCGCCGGAGCGCCTCATCGGCTCTGTTGTTCAGAGACAGCCCCGATACCAGCGCATTGCAGGAGCCCACATCCGTCTCTTCCCCGAGACTCGTCCCGTCGTCGAACGCCCGCATCATCTCGTCCGCGAGACGGCACTTGCCGTACATGGCCACCAGAGCTGTCGCCACGCAATCGTCTGCCGCGGCCAGGCCGAGCTTGATGGTGTATGCATGCGCCTGCATCCCCGCGAGCCCGTCCCCGAGCTCGGCCACGGCAGGAAGGACGCTGGAGAAGCTGGTGCCGTCGGGCCCCAGGTCCTCGGAGTGCATCCTCCTCAGCGCGCGCACCGATTCGAGGGAGAGTCCGCTGGAGCTGAACCCGGCGATCATCCCGTTCCAGGTGGCGCGATTGGGTTTCGTCCCTGACGCGAGCATCCGGTCGAGCGTACTCGCGGCCTCTGCGGCGCACCCGGCCCTGGCGTAGCCGCCGATCAAAGCGCTCCAAGAGACGACACTGGGCGAAGTCATTCTCTCGAACACGCGTCGCGCATCGGCAGGCCGGCCGCAGCGCAGGTACATGTGAACGAGGGACGTCTGCACGAAAGGGTCCTCCGAGGCGCATCCGCACGCGGAGGCGAGGGCGTGGACCTGCAGGCCGGCGAGGAACGATCTGAGGGTGGCGCACGCCTTGAGGACGCTCGGGAAAGCGAAGCAGCTCGGAGGGTGGCCAGCTCCGAGCATGCGACGAAAAAGAGACAAGACGGAGGAGGCATCTCTGGGCGATTCGGACTTGGAAAGGGCGGAGATGACGCTGGAGAACCGGAACGGGTCGGGAGAGCCCTCGATCTCGTCCACCAGAAGCAAATGAGCGTCACCGTGCGCGCGCGATCCTTGGAGGAGGGCTGTCACATGAGAGGAACAAGGAGAAACGGCGGCCTCCGCTGCAAGATGCAGACCTCTCCTCGTCATCAGACGTGGGGCGACATCCTCGGGGAGTGACTGGAAACGCAAACTCCGTAAATGCAGAAATGCAGATCGACCGACCGCATATTTTGTTAGTGCTCCGCACAGGCGAAATGGGAGCCCGTTCCATCAGACGTTTGGAAGGGTAGGTGTTCGTATACCCGTGCACGCATTTGCGCAGGCGCGTGGACGAGTGATCGTTCAAACTTGAGAGAATGGTCTCAACGTTGCGGAGTGGGATTGTTTAAGACGAAGTCTAGACTGACTACGGCGCGAGTAGGGAACAGCGACTCAATGATCCCGCTCGACGGGATCCGATCGAGACGATGGTCCTTCTGCCCTCCGATCGCTGATTGGTCGAGGCCCGGATATCAATCGAGGTAACGAGCCTGATCCTCTATTCAATCGTCAGTCAGATCGGGGGGCACTCTTCAATCATTTAAAGCTTTACCCATTTTGTCTATTTATTCTATGGACTTGGCTATCGGGGCAACCCGGCTGCCCCGAAGGAATCTTGGGCAATCTTGGAAAAAAATTTTTGTTTTTTTCTCCGCTGAGGCCACCGCTGCCACAACCGGCTCTCTATCTCTCTGTCTCTCTCTTCCATTTCCGCCGACTCTGCTAGGCGAAATCCTTTGTGGACTCTGCTACGGGGCGAGATCCGGCTCGGCGAAATTGTCTCGCAAAAATGCAGGAAAGGAGAGGAGAGGTGAATATCTTGTTCACATATATTGATGCACGAAATGCACGAAATGCACGAAATCGGTGAATTCAGCTCTTCAATGCACGAATTTGTTCTGCATATCTTGATCGCTTGTGTAAATTTTATAAATATGTGCAAAAGGAGCTATGATTATTGAAATTGATTTTGGGAAATGGCAGTTGGATATGGACATTATGAACCCCTTTTGTTATCAGGAAAGATTTCCTAAACCCATATAGCCAAGGGTATAATGGTAAATAAGGGTCGAATCCACAGGGAAATAAGGAATTTCTTGATGTAATCTTCAAAATGAAATTGGGGAAAAGGGTAAATTATGAAAGATAACTTCAAAAACGAATCCACGGAATAAAAAATAATCGAAAAATGATCTTGATTTTCGTGGAGAAATCGAAGTTTGAAGTGGAGAGAAATTTTTCGGATGTGAAAAATCACGATTTTAGCTAAAATTCGAAGAAATTAAACTCTAAATCCTAATCTAAACGAAAATTAAACATGATAGGAGGATAAATTAAGAAAAACCGCTTCCACTAATCACAATTAGCGATCAAATCGCTGCGATTAAGCCGATTAATCACAAAGAACGCGAACGTGAGATTCAAGCGCCGATTTCTCCTAAGATTCTCCACTAAATCTTGACTTTCAAAGGCTCCAGAGGAGCGAAAATGGAAGAGAAACACGATGGAATCAAGAGAAACGAGAGGGAAGGTGTCTAGACAGCTCAATTAGATTGAATTCCAACTCGAATGCTTACAATCGTCGAAGAACATCTCTTTATATAGGGTTTTTTATCGTAACCGTCTGATCGAAACGATCGACGGTTACGATGAAACGGTCCGTCGTGGACCGTTTCGAATATGTCGTATCCGCCGGATCGCCGATGGATGGTCCAGATGCTCCGTTTGAAATGCGTTTTAAAACGCTTTGCATCGCGCCCCTTCGATCGCGATCGGGCGGTCGAGATGAGCTCCCCACCGTTTCATCTCAGCCGTTATAATCCACTGAATTAAAGCACGTGCGCTGATCCCGATCGGTGGTCCGCGAGCGCATCCGATCAACGCCCAATCTTTCGCGCTTCGTCGATCCGACGCTCCACGATTGGCCGCGTCACCTGCATCTTAACACATTGCGTGTATTAGTCCCACACAAAAAAGAATAAAGGAGATCGTCGGGTTTATAAGACCCGACGAATAGAGAGTTTGAAAACCCTTCCGATATACGGAAGGCTGAATACCCTATTATAAATACTATGTAAATAAATAATAAATATACGTAAAAGCCACGTAGGCACCGCGTGGGCCCGCGTGGCGCTGCCACGTGGCCCTGAGTGCCACGTCGCATCCACGTGGGACTCGCGCAGAATTAACCCGCTTTTTCCTAATTTTTAATTCATTTTTATTGTTAAAAATCGAAATCAATTCAGAAAAATCCGAAAAAAATCCCTAAAAAATAGAAAATTCATAACTTTTAAAATATAACTCCGAATTAATCCAAATTTCTTTCATTTGATCCGAAATTTAATTATCTATCATTCTAAAAAGTCAAATTTAATAAATAATGAGAGTTTTAAATATTATTTCAAAAATACATTTATTTATTTAAATATTTTAGCTTAAAAAGTAAAGAAATGTTTATAAAAACCTTTTCTCCCATTATTTTAACTTTAAAAACCTTCATAATCTCAAGTAAAGATGGGTTATCAATTATTTATCTTTTAAATCATCATATTTAACCCTAATTTAATGTATTTTTGAGATTATAGTAACTTTTCATAGAATGATAAAAAATACACATAAGTATGATAACATGCATGTAAATGAAACCATTTATACCTTAATATGCAGCAAAAATCATGTTTTATCATGTTAATATAGCATGTTATCAGGGATCACGATGAACTAGAGATCTTCCTCGAAATTCGCTTAATTCCTTCACGATCGCGCGTCGATCGTGGTTCTTCGTGAGGCGCGATCCACCGTCCGATGGAGATCAAGTCGAGTGGACGATCGCGATTGCAGGATCAAGCCGCTCCACGGTTGTGATGGCGTTTCTCCCTCATCGATCGTCCACCGTCCGATGGCGATCAAGCGATTCAAGGAGGTCCGCGTATCGCCCAGGTGAGAGAAAGAAAACCGCGAAATATCGCGACCGTCCGATGAAGCTTCGTCTGATGAAGCCGTGATCAAATCGCGATGAAGATCAGCCGTCAGATGAAGATCAAGGCCACGGTGAGTCCACGTGGAGTCCATCGCTCATCCGATCGCGTGATGAGATCTCGTGCGTCCGATTGAAGATTGGTGCCTCCTCGCCACGCCACGTGTTGCCCATCTAAGGCTTCACTTACGATTGAATTTGCGCACGTGCCTTAAGTGATGATCGCGTGGATTTGTGTCCACGCGATCGACGTCTTCACGATAAAATCCGACGCCCGTGCGATTGCCACGTCATCTGCATAGTAGAAAAGTGTGGGAAAATAATCCCACACGGAAGAAAACAATGGAAAGGGTAAGTTTAAATTAGGGGGCGGTTTAACGCTATTGCGTTACCGATGAACTAAAACTCGGTTTGATTATATCATTGTTGTGTGTTCTAATTCATGCAATACATTTATAATACCTCACTTAGGATAGTAGTAAGCAAGGGTCGATCCTCAGGGAATCTTGGTAATGAGGGTTGAGACGAAAGTAGAAGAAGGGGTGAATTCCTACAGTGGAGAATATAAGAAGTTAGAAGAGGAATTTTGTAGAGATAGTAGATGTAATTGGTTAGATTATGTTTATGTAGTTCTAATTAGAGGAGAAGAGATGAGAATTAGAAGGGTAGAGATTGATGGAAGGTGAAGAAA
Source organism: Lemna minuta (assembly GCA_024174645.1). NCBI lineage: Eukaryota > Viridiplantae > Streptophyta > Magnoliopsida > Alismatales > Araceae > Lemna > Lemna minuta. The sequence goes on from CM044107.1 coordinate 76,988, forward strand.
GTGATGAAGGGGAGAAAAGAGATGAATGAAATGGTTTGGGTATGGTTTGTGGCAACAAATGCAATAACCTACGATTAAAATAGAAGAAAAGGTCCTACATTATCCATGGAAAAGGCTTACAAGAGAATCCCTCCTTAGAATCTTCCCACAAACCCCGTGTTGGTGCCAATCCTAGGCCGGGTGGTGCTTGATTCGCTACGACGTCGATCTCCTCTTGTTCTCCTTCTCCAGAACAAACTCGAGCATCTGATGATGCCTAGCTTGGGCCTAAGCTTCTCCCCCTTTCCTGCTGGTGACCTGGTGTCAAGAGAGAGCCAAAAGACAAAGGAATTCGGAGTGGAGGAGGAGAACTTTAGGAGTTAGGGCTTCCACCCAAACCGACGGACGAGATTGATTTTTGGGGTCGTCAGGTGTCCGATGGAAAATGCAACCGTACCGATGGGAAGAGCATAGTGTGATGAGCACGTCGTCAAAATTTCAGCCCAATCGGACGGTCGGATTAGAAGATATCAATGTTTCTTCCCCGATCATTTATGGCCATTGATTTGGTGATCTCTTGCGTCAGCAGCCCTAAATCGGTGAGCTTCCGTGATCGCGCCATGTCACCGCAGACTAACCGCCGGATTTTCGCCACATCACCTACAAGGGTAAGTGGCAAAACGACAATTTTAGGTGAATCACGGACTCACCTTAGCTTGAATGAGAGAGCGCCACGTCGCTCTCTCATTCCTTCCGCGGTCAAACATGACGGCGAGAAAGAGGGTTCCGTATTTCCTGCAAAGGTAAGTAATAAAAATATTATTCTAATCCCCAAAACTTTTAGCTAAGAGGAACCTGCGGCGATTAATTTCACCGCATGTTTCTTCTTTTGGCGCAAATAAGAGAGCGCCACGTGGCTCTCTTATTTGCTTTAGGTACAAAACGACAAGACCGAAAGCAACAAAATGACAAAAGAAGGTGATTTTCTAGAATGACGAAACGACCAAAACCGGAAGAAGACAAAACGACAAAACAGCGAATTTCGTAACGATGGAATAAAATATAATTTAATATAAGCTTCGATTCGAGAAAATGACAAAGCGGAATTGGCAAAACGGCAAAAGCGCAGATGGACAAAACGACAAAAGAAAAACAACGATTGAGACTAGGGAAGGCCAAAGACCGACCGTCTGTCGGTCAACCGGACCGAACCGAGACCGTCGGTCCCACAAAATGGGACCGACCGGTCTCGGTCCAATTCGGTCCGGTCCTGATTTTCTCTTGATGCAGGACCGAAGAGAGAATCGTGTCTTCTCTCTCCTCATTCCCGACATCTCTAACCTCTTCCCGCACTCCGCATCTCTAACCGACATCTCTCTCCTCATTCCCGACGTCTCTTCGCCAGTGCAAGAAGAGGGCGAAATCAAACCGGGATTACTGCGTGCGACTACAGTGCCGGGTATACCATCCGAACTCTTCATCCATTCCGCATCTCAGTAACTCCGGGCGGTTTCGAGCGCTTCTTCCATCGCCATTCCGCGTATTTCTATTTTTTTCAATTCAAAAATTTTGAATTTTTTTCATTCCGCTCTCCTCTCTCGCTCCCTCTCTTCGTGTGTCGTTTTATCTTTCTCTGGGGCCTAAGGTGGAGTGAGGAAGAAGAAGAGAGCACATTCAGACGCTCCCTCTCTTCGTGTGCTTCCGCACATTACGGACGCCTCTCGAAGAGCGGATACCTCTCCCGCGGAATGGAAAGTAAAATCTCCGTCAACCCGGGGATATCCTTTACAGGGAACCATGACGGAAGAAAGGCGGCATTAGAATATCTGAAATAATCACCGAACGCACTTGTAGAAGATAGACTCCCCCGCCGAGGACTCGTTCGCCTCGTAACCTCCCGAGAGAGAGATTGGGATTTATCGAGGATTCTCGACGGGGAGGCCTTTTTCTGTCATGGTTCTCGGCATGCGCCCGCGCACGCGTAAGGGGGAGGAGGAGGAAAATTTCTTCCTCCTCCACCTCCCTCTCTCCCTCCTTGCGTCTCCTCGCGACGGAAATTGCTTCCGTCGCGAGGCGACCGCAAGGAGGACGAGCCTCCCTATTTCCTCCTTCTTTCCTCTTTTCTCCTCCCTATTTCCTCTTCCTCTCCTCTCTCTTGCCTTCTCCCTCTCTTTCTCTCTTTCCAGAAATTCTTTCCTTCTTCCGCGCTCTCTTCCTCTCTCTCCTTCCCTCTCGCGACGGAAATTTTTCAGTCGCGAGGAGTTCTTTCCCCTCTCCCGTAACCTCTCTCCGTCTTCCGCTTTCCTCTCTTTTTCTTTCTCTTTCTTCTCCTCTTCCCCTCTTCCTTCTTCTCGCGACGTCTCCTTTCTCTCTCTTCTTTTCTCTTCTTTTTCTTCGCTTTCTCTCTTCCTCCGCGAATGTCTCTCTCTCCCTCTCCTTCCTTATTTCTCTCTCTTTATCTCTCTCTTTTTCTCTCTCTCCCGCTGTCTTTCTCTCTCTACTCCGGGTCTCCTCGCCATGGAAATGGCTTCCGTCGCGAGGAGAACTTCTCTCTTCCGATCGCTCTTCCCTCTCGCTCCCTTCCTCTCTCTCCCGCGAATTATCTCTCTCGGTCTATCGAGGATTGGGATTTAAAGCTGTTAGTTTCTATATCTTTTTCTTCATTTAAATAGAGAGGAGATCAGAAGAGAGAAAGGGTCAAAGGAAGCTCCCAAAGATGGCATTCGGCAATCCTTTCAGAGTTTCTACCGCTGAGATAGAAGAATGACAGATGGAAACCGCGAGGAGGGAAATGAGAGAGAGTTGTAGTGTTTCATGATGGATTCATTCCTCAACTTGGTAGAAAGAGGGCACCATGCAACGTCAATATAGATCTAAATAGAGATTGTTACCATAGAGATTGTAGATTATTACTCCTTGTTCTATTCCTCCTTTAATATGATTTTTTTTTATAAAAAAAAGACTATTATTTTGTTTTAAATAATTCAGTATTTTACAAGATTATTTATTTTCTGTTGTGATCATTATGATTGATCAATTCAGTAACTATAAATTTGACTATAATTTTTTTTTATTAATGGACGTTGATACTTTTATCTCTTTTCAGGTACGCATATTCATGGTCAAGAGAGACCGAAGTTGAGACCGAACCGGACCTTGACCGAGGTGGACCGAGACCGGACCGAAACCGAGACCGAGACTTGGACCGAATGGTGTGCCAAAAACCGGACCGTGACCGGGACCGCCCAACCCTAATTGAGACAAAAATGACAAAAGAGATTAAATTCTCATTCGCCGCAGACTCCTTTCTTCACACGAATAAGAGAGCGCCACGTCGCTCTCTTATTCTGCCTAGAGTCAACGAAGACGGCGGCCCTCCACGTCATCTGCACGGTGAGTAAACGTCAAACAACTAACCGTTATAATAATAATAAAATAGTAATAAAACTAACTAAAAAAAATGCCACTACCAAATTTACCCTGTAGTTCCGAAAATTATAGATATGCCCCTGACGCTTATAATTATGCAAAAATCAGTAGATTAATTAGAAATATGCTCTAAATAATCATTTAAATCACTTATAAAATCCAAACAAAAAAATATATTTTTCTCTAAAAATTCATTTCATTGCTAATTTATAATCGAAAAGAGATATTCAAATATTATAAAAGCAAGGAAATACCATAAATTCATAATGAAGCAAAATTAAGCAATTTTAATTATAATAACACATAAATATATTCTTTCTAAGCCAAATGTTCATGAAAATTCAGAGTTAAAGGTCATAGATTTATGTGTTATCAATTACCGCCCCAATCCTATTACCAGGGCCCACTATACCCGTGGGCCCTCCATCTGGCCGACCTCACCGCCACGTGGCGCCCCACACGGGCGCCCACATGGACCCGCGTGGTCGCGTGGCCCCCTGCCACGTGGTCGCGCCCTGTGCGCCTCTTGCGCCTCGCATGGGCCACCCATGGCTCTGCCATGTGGCCTCAGCGCCGGGTCGCATCCGTGCGGTGGTCCCACGCACCACATGTTAGATCGCCGCCGGGCCCGCTCGCCATGTCAGCATCTGCATGTAAGTAATTTCCCTTTTTCATGATTTTAATAAAGAAAAACACTTAAAAATTCATTTAAAAATCAAATAAAAATCAGAAAAGGCCATAAATTTCAAAAATTCATAATTTAAAATATACAACTCCTTTTTAATCCCAATTGTCTCCATTGGATCACAAATTTCTTCCTTTTTAATATTATGCCATTGAAAATATACTTTCAAAGAAGAATTTAAAATGAATTAAAAATCACTTACTTCTTTCTTAAGAATTCTTCTTAATTATAATTTCATCTTGAAATTATCATACTCTAAAGTCAAAAGCAATTCAAAAAGAGATTAACTTCTATTAATTTTAACTTGCAAAAGACTAATCATCCATCAAGCATGAAATTATCCCTAATTTATGCATAAATATCAATTTAGTGAAATGATATACCAATGGAGAAAATTCCTAAAAAGTATGATAACATGCATCATATTAGGATAAGAATTTAAGTTATAAATGCATGTTATCAACCATGAATTTGAACAGAAGAAAAATTATGTTCAAACCTTCTGATATCTTTCTTTTATTGATCTATTCACAGAAAAGCAATTGAGAATGCCAACCAAAACAAGGAATTTATAGACGCTTTAGGTGAGCCCATTGAAAGAGGCCCATGGCATGCCGCCTCCCTTGCAGTTGGGCGTCGAAGAGAAACCGTCTCTTGCAAATTTCTTGTAACAGGGCCGAAGGGGAGCGCCACTCTTAAGATAAAGGCGATTCGATCAGGAGGTAATTATTCTTTGTCTTCTAATTGATTTTGGATGTTGGATTTCTTTTCTTCAAATTTTTGAAGTGCACAGTTTCTAATTGATCCAGAACTGTTGTTGCGGGAAATGTAATTTTACTTAGCTTGTCTAATCCAGTACTTTTGATCTCCAGTAATTTTACCTAATAATACTAACGAGAGACTGGGGTTAATTAACCACTCAAAGAGTTGAGTTTCTTATCGAATATCTCAAATCTGCAAGAAATTTCATATGTTTTTCTATGCAAAATTTCTAACCTCGTATGTTTTTCTATACAAAATTTCATATGTTTTTCTAACCTCAGCCCTTCAACTTTGTCAGCAAATGATCCTCTCACACGACTGTTGTTTCACGTAATTTTCTATTTACAGCAACTGTTATTCTCTCTCTCTCTCTCTCTCTCTCTCTCTCTCTCTCTATATATATATATATATATTATCTCGAATGTGAAGGGTGTTTACGTCCTTTTACATCACCATTATCGATGTTTCTATCCCATCCCTTCTTCTAGTTATTTATGATTCTGCTTTTGAGGGCTATGTATAAACCCTTACAGCCTTATAGTCCTAACTAAGATTGATTTCCTTCTTATCTTCTTTGCTTGCTTATCCAGTGCCAATCTTTTTTCTTCTTATCACCGTTATGCTCTCATTCAACAATCACTATTACAACTCTTCACGAGATTTGAGATTTTTTTGCTCTCTTGTTTGATGTCCTTTACACACTCACTCTCACTAAAATGTCTTTCTCTCTCTCTAGATGACGGATGGCTTCCATTCCTGCGGCACAACGACTGGGATATCCTAGACTCTGAGGCTCTTCTATCAGAAACACCAGGACAACAATCTCGACTGATCCTCCCCAACAACATCCCATCGTCTGATGCAAAATAACTGGCATTATAGAGTATTTTAGATAGAAGAAATGAAATATACAATATTTGATTGACTTCTTTTTTCTCAAAGAACATGTTATAACGATTCTTCAGATTATGAAGCTACTTGTTGCAAAACAAACAGGAAAATATTCAAGAAAATAAATCTTGTTCTGTTGGCAATTACCTTCTTTCAGCGACTGTGACTTTTTTCTCTTAACTAACTGCACGTTGACTTTGCGACGGTAGATAGATCGATAGATAGGTAGGTAGACAGATAGCTAGATGGATAGATAGATAGATAGATAGATAAGAAAAGAGAGATGGATAAGCTGATGGATAGATCTAAAATTTCTATTGGTAGATTGGTAGACAGAGAGATGAAGAGACGGATAAGAAGATAGATTAATAGGTCAAAGAAGGATGGATAAAAGAAGATGGATGGTTAGGTAAATAGATAGATGGATGAATGGATGGATAGATAGAAAAATAGGTGCGTGCATGTGCTCAAACATAAATGTCGAGAGAATGTGTCTCTCTTTCTCTTCTCGCTCTTCTTCTTCGATCGCTCAACATGAATGCCTCCCCTAAAAGAGCTCAAACAGAACAAGATTCTCTCAAGCCAGGAAAGTTTTCCCGCAAGGTGAAGAAGAATTCCCCACCGCCTCAAATGAAGGAGCCAGTCATTATCTACTTGACCTCACTCGAGAGGATTTACGTTGAGCCAAAAGAATTCAAAGCGGTGGTGCAGTGTCTCACAGGAAGCTCTTCGATGGCGGCGGCGGCGGCAGCGCCGTCGCCGCCACCGCCGAGTGAAGAGAGCTCCTCTGCTAACGGGGTCCCCGAAGAATTTGACTTGCCCGACTGTTTCTCATGTTTATCACCGTTGAACCTACACCTTCCACAAGTCTGGTGGAAGTCTGATTCTCTGGTTTTGATGCCAAATGAAGCAGCTTTCAAGCAGAAAGGAAGTTCCACGAGAGGAAAAAGGGTCAAACCAGTGGGTAAAAGGGTCAAACCATCTCCACGAGAGGAAATGAAGTTCTTCTTTTTTGCGTTTGGATGGAATCTGGCTTATATACCGGTTGCCCCAGATTCCTTAGGGGCAACCGGTTGCCCCCATAACAGAGTCCTTATTCTATTTACTTAATTTGGGCTGCAGATGTTTGAGTGTGGCAAGGGCCACTCAGTCGTGGTTAGCTCTTGGCATGGGGTGCGCATTTCCGGAGGCAGTCTCTCATACAACTGTTGGTTGTGATGCTTGTTAGCCCGAAAATTTTTTGCCTTGAAATTATTTCTCTGCAGTAGGTTGTCCCCACTGCAGGTCATTGGTTGAAGGGACTTCACGAGCAAACCCTAAAAAAAGGATGATGTATTGAGATACGTAGGAACGAGGGAGGCTGCCCTTCCTATACAGAACAGAAACCCTGCACAAGAGAAAAAGAGAATTACATAATCACATTTGGGCCCATATTCACTCACATGTATGTATACTATCTTTTAGTGGTCATGAATTAGGGGTGGCCTCTCCATCTATTGGATGTCTCAAACACTTTTCTATATGGAGACCTCACCAAATGGGTGTCTATGGAGCAACTACTCAGCTATGTAGTTGACCTAACTCATTTTTCCTCATGGGTTGATTGCCTTTAAGGTCGACCTCATAGTGCTATTCAAGAATACTTCTCACAATAGTGTTATACTTGTAGTTTATATCGATGATATCTTGATGACCCGGTAGTACACTGCCAAGATTACTTGCATCAAGGCCTTATAAAAGCGTCTTATTATTCTAGATTGTGGTGCACACAAGTACATTTAGGGCATTCTCTTGGGCCTTCTCATATTTGTATAGATTTCTCGAGTTCTTCCTATCAAAAGTTTCAACACGACATCATATCCTCCCTTCTCTTGGACTCATCACCATTGGGTTGGATTTTACTGACACTCGCAAAAGAAAGGCATACCACAATGTGTAGAACATAAATTTTTAGGATTCATAAAAAGTTGAGTTGGGAATTCACTTGCATGATGTTCATATTGACTGGTTTCATCCAATTTACCATTCATCTTCTCATTTCTTGAGTCTGATGGAGTTATTGCTTTCCTTGCCTTCTTTTGAGCTTCTCCATCATCATCTCATTCATGAAGTTTGTAAGAGCACTAGTTTAGATGTATATTTACATTTCCATTGCTACCCATTAATGTTAATTCTTAATTTTCTCGTGTTAATGAATTTGAACTATTATTACTTTATTTTTTTTTCACTTATTATTAATTTGACTTATGATTGACTCACTACTTTTTTGTCATTCATGGTTGTACTTGGTTTCAAGAACGTTGAAGTTTATCTATTCACTCTTAAATTAGTTATGTATATTTTTTAATTCTTTGCCACATTAACTTAGGCTAATATTATCCCTTGAATGTCACTAATATAACTCAGGTTTATACTACTAATCTCGTTAAGGGTACCATGGTAACTTCCCTCCTCTCCTCTAACCCAATGTGTTATAAAGGAGTTAGTGTTTGAAAAAAAGGGTCATTGCTTCCCGATCGTGAAATAGCAAAAGCGCAAAAAGCTAGATCGTCTCCAAGCAAACTAAGTGCCCTTCTTTGCGATATGATTAAAAGAGGATCGATCGTTAGATTTTCTCTCGTTCCTCGCAAAAAATCGCCTACATTGAGCATCTGAATTTGTTTTGCAAAGGCTACCTCTACATCCGACTAAGCCATAAACTCTCCACGTTACTTTAGCAGTTTAATCGGTTTATCTTACGTGTTTTTGTTTGTTATTGTTTAGTGTTTTCAATTTCCTTATCAGCGTTTCAAACAAGGATCTATATTCTCATTCGGTCTGTGGCAGATTGGTCTTGTGCTCATAATCTCTATTCGGTATTAAAATTTAATTGTGTTAGAATCAATCACTTTTGAGTTTTCGACTTTTCGTGCAATTTCGGTTACCTGCTTAATTTTAAAATTTACCTACACACTGCAGTACATATACATATAAACATTAATTAGAATATTGATTGTCATTGTCCACAGAAAAGTATATTCATTGCTTAAATTTGCTGCATTAAACTTGTTGTCACACTTTTTGTACAGTGTTTAACTAAATTGTGGGGTGATTTCACATGCTTGTAGAAGTCATTGACAAGTCGTCCACTGTGGTATCTAGTGCAATTACTGTCTGAAGTATATCTACTCCATTGAGTTATCTCAGTCTTCCGGATTGGTTAGTTGTATTCACAATTAGTAGAAGTTTTCCTTTACCTATTGATTATTACTTATCAGGTTGTTCACTGTGGGATCTAATCTAATTAGTGTGTGTATGTACCCTTTTTAATTTATGTGTTAATACCTCTCACATATTGTTTAGTTCATTGTGCTTACAGCTGAAGCTCATCCACATCATCGAGGTACTTCATTTAAGATTTGATTAGTCTCTCATAATTATATTGTTGATTATCTTAACATTCAGCAACTTGATATTAACGGTCGAGGGTAAGAGGTAATTTATTTATTTTTCTCAAATACATTATCTCTTTTGTTACTCAGTTTAAATTAAGGTATGTCTTATATATTGGCTAACCTAGTTGTTCTGTTTGCAATGAAAGCATGCTCAGTTCAGTTAATTGTGTATATGGGTTTACTAAGTGGTAGTTAGTGATGAATATTATGTGGCCTATAAGCCAATCACACATCCATGTATCTTGTTTATGTTCATTGAAATGAAATTTATTCATTGTCATTCTTGTGTGATGTTTGCAATGAAGTCCATGAGCATGTGCAATGACTAAGTGAATTATGATGAGATCATAATATAGTGATCACTAGTCTTTAAACATATGTTCTAAACATTCGAGAAGGACATCGAATTATCCGGAAAGAATAGCACTATCTAATCCATCTCATATGATGAGTATGACCGATCCTATAGCCATCGGTGTGGAGACACTAAGGATAGATAGTGGGTGCTCTTTGGAGAAAGAGTTCATTGAATTGATCCGTATGAATCCCTGAATGGTATTATACCTAACTGTCAATCAAGTTGATTCATGTCATGGTTGTGTATGTGGTCCTTTGACTTGAGACACCAAAGACATCTTGTGGATGGATGATCGTGTTTTGATTATGACTTACGAATCCCTAGTCACGGGATATCTAAAACGTCATATATTGGATACAACATGAAGTTCACGAAGATGATTGTGTGGTCAAGATGGGATCATCCACCCTCGGTATTTGAGGAGATTGACTCGAAGGAATGCGATGCGATGAAATCCTTGGCCAAGGTAGTAGAAATATCGAAGAAGGAGTTCTCGATGATTTCTACACGCATCAGTACTAACTTGAGTGACCGATTAGGGTTTGACAGTTGACCATACCCTAAGTCATTCATGAGTCTAATGTGGATGAAGGATTATACATACATGGTAATCAATGACGAGAAGGTTCCATAAGTGAGTTATTACATACTCCATATCTCCTAGAGTACGTGGTGTAGCTTGGCACCCAACGGGCTGGCAACTCAACCTATCGATTGGGTTAAATCGATCCTTGATTAATTAATCTATATGTGGATGTGGATAATTAATTAATGTTGACCAATAAGGTGTTATTTGGTCTATAGAGTTATTAACTAGTGAGATATATGGACCTAGAGGGTCACACACATAAGGTTTATGGATGTTGGTGGATATAGACATAATTATGAGGGTTTTTATGAAAAAACCTCATACCAAATTTCTATAAATAGGGGGAGAACGACCACAACTGAAGGTCCCCATGCAAGCCTTGTGGGAATTCTCTCCTTTATTCTCTTTTTCTCTGGGTGAAGAGCTTTGAAGAGGAGATCCAACCATCCGGAGATCGTGTGGATACCGCTAGAGGCTAGACACTTGAATAGCTTCAAGAACTCCTTCAAGGAAACCTGGAAGTATGTTTTCTCATACATACTAGATGATAGGATCATCTGTTCTTTGGTGGCTTGGTATTTTGAATGTCCGATTCAATGTTTTTCCGCTGCATTTGATGTTTTGATCAAAATTTCGGAAAGTTATCGACCTCAGATCACAACAGTTAGACAGTGGACTAACTATAGAACGGTCATTTCCCCATCTACACTCTATGAACAACAGTTTCTCACAGTCCACCCACTCATCAACTACTCACTCTCACAGTCAACCTCCCACCTACTCACAGTCACCCAACGGTATGTCAAAAGTCAACCCAATGTCAACTAGATGTCATAAAGACAACTCTGGTCAAAAGTCAAACCAAAGTCAATTAGAAGTCACAAAAGTCAAAAAAGTCAAATCTGGTCAAAAGTCAACCCAAAGTCATCTAGAAGTTAGAAAGTCAACTCTAGTCAAAAGTCCACTATAAGTCAGAAAAGTCGACATTGTCAAAAGTTAACCCAATGTCAACTATAAGTCACAAAGTCAACTATGGTCAAAAGCCAACTAAAAGTCAGAAAAAGTCAACTATGGTCCAAAGTCAACTCAAAGTTAACCAGAAGTCAAAAGAGTCAAATCTAGTACAAAAGTCAACCTAAAGTCAGAAAAGTCGACCTAGATCAGAAATCACCTCTAGGATAGAAAATCAATCCGAGTAGTTAGAGTCTTAGGTATATCACTTATTCGTGAATTCACTTTCGCTCATTTGTAATCTTCAACTCATATAGATATTAGCATTCAGACAAACATATTTGTGTATTCATACTTATAGAGATTAGGGGTGTCTCATAAGTTGAGACAAGAGGAAGTCAAGTCTTGGGAGCAAGAAGATCAGGAGAAGCCTCACAACGAAGTCTCACTTTATCAGAAGTCAACGACACTAGCATGAGAGGCACGACTGGGCTTGAAGGGACGAGACGATTGCGTGAAGATCGGCCTAAGGGAGTAAGGGCGTCTAGGAGTCAAGGAGATCGAGGCCTATGGGGTAGTACAGGAGGTTCATGTAAAGGAGAGTGTTAGGGTTGTGATAACATGCTATTTGCACATGAATTTACATGATTATTAATGCAAATAAAAGCATTAATTACTCTAAATGTATGCATGTTATCATATTTTAAGTATATTTTTATCATTTTGTATAATTTCATGTTATGATCTAAAAATACATTAATTTATGGATAAGTATGCATAATTAAACATTAGAATTTTAATTTGGCTTTAATTTTGGTTTTTAATCAATTTCGTGATACGAATTTTCACTCATCTTCAAACTTCGATTACTCGCGAATTCTCATCCAAATTACTCGATTTTTTATTCCGTGGATTCGCAATTGAGTTATCTTTCTTATTATTTTAAAATGCCTAATTTATAAACTCAATTCGTCGTCCGATTTGATCGAATTTCAACAATATCCCTCAGATTTCCCTAATTCTCTATGGATTCGACCCTTATTTACCATTATACCCTTCAATTAATTAATTAATCCTAAAATTGGTAAGTTTGGACTTTGTTCTGACATGACATCATGTGTATTCAATGACCATACGATATCGTTTCGTTGAGTTGCCGCTTGGAGCAAACCTAAAGTTCTATTTTGAACATTGTCCTTCACCCATTTAAAGGGTGAGAGGATTAGGTTTCTTTTGGTGAGGACTGAGGCTCTGAATCGATAGCACTCAGGAGTGGATTAAGGGACACTAGGCCCCCCAACTAGTATAATAATTCTCGGTGTATAGTGAGGAAGAGAGGTGAGTGTTAAATCAACGAATCTAAAGAGAATAAGAGAAAGAAATTATTGTAGTAGTATATAAACCTAATTCCCCCCCCCTCTTAGGTTAAATCACCACCTTGTAGGGATTTTCTGATGTAGGATATTTTAGGAATGATAATGTATATGAAGATGATAATGTAAAGAGAGAGGTGTGAGGGAAAAGTGAGTGAATTAAATGCGATTATTTACTGATATTCAGATATGAAATAATCCTACAATTTAAATGAGGACCTATGAATGATATCACTGAGAGAATAATGTATAAATCAGAGAAGATATCGTGAGAAGATGATTAGAAATATGAAGAGAATAATGAAGATAATAATGATGATAATGATAAAGATAAAGAGGGTGATCGCGATGAAAAGAAGAATGAGATGGGTGTGAATGATTTATATAATGAAGAGAGAATAACGGGGAGAGGGGATAATAGTAATACTATGGATGGTTAGAGATATATATCAGTGACTAAATGGAGAAAGATGATGCGGAATAATGATGATAAGAAGAATGAAGAGGATTAAGATTGCTTAGATAAGAAATATGGATAAGATATTAATTGGTGTGTGTAGTGAAGATGATGACTAATGGGGAGAATATTCAGAAGTGAAATTACTAAGATAGGGGTTATCCAAAGAGGATTTCGGAGAAGAGTTATAAGATATAGGGAATAGGTAAGAATGATGGGATCTAAGTTGGACTTATGGATCTATTGTAGGAACTATGAATCACGATAGAATGGGAAAGGATGATACCTTATTTCTTCGTGAAGATAATGCTCTTTGAAATCACCAAACAGTCCAAGATTTTTTCCGTTTGCGTCTTAACGTGAAGTGGTTGAAAGATGACAGAACGGGAGGGAGAAAAGAATAGGAAGGTAGAACTCAGAGAAGAGTATGCGGGAGAGGCACAGGGAAGCACAATTACATAAAGATAAAAGTAACCAAGGAACCAATTTTTTCATCAAAACAACTGTCGTCTCCTTACTGGTTGGAAGATATCAGACTGTGCCTTCTCCTTATTCATCAGCCGTCAAGGCCTTGATTAGATGGGAGATAATTTCTTCTTGTTGGAATCTTCCTTCTTTGAGGAGATCGTGACTATGATCTTCTTCATTTATGTTTCTCATGCTTCATACCAAATTCATTCATGCTTTAACTTTTGTCATAATTCCATGGCTGTAGATATCTCATCTTCAATTAGAAGTGGTTATGGCTTAACTTTGAAGAGGTCTTCATGACTGTCTTCACTATTGATGGCTCCCTTCATACTTTTTTCAACATTTAAATACTCTTCATGTTGAACGATCTTCATACATGAATGGGTTTATTCATGTAAAAGGCTTTGTCTTGAAATAGAACAAGAAGATAATGTCTTCCATATGTAATTAATATATAGATCTCTCTTAAAATTCTAACTAAGGGTGGTTTTCAAAGAGAGAAGGAAAATAACAAAGATGTTCCTACTGATTTTCTTTCTTGAGATCATTAATTATAATTATATAAGGTACCTATGATATAGTGGATATGGTTTGGATAATTAGGAACCTATATCAAGGTAGGAGGTGGTTGACTTGGTCCATTCAAGGAATTCTAAGTATCTAAGGATAAGGATTAAATTTCTTTTGACCAAGTCAATATTTGGATCAGTGTATAAGTGGAGAAGGAGGGAAGATAATTCCCTTTGAATCTACACTCTCTTTCAATGTTTTAGAAAGGTCTTCTTCATTCACTTCATGGATGGTGAGTTTCTCAAACTTATGGATAAGGAGGAGTATAGTATTTTGTTACAATTGATAATGATTTCTCTTCCTTAGTGCATACCTAGGTTCACTTGGAACCCTTGTGTTCATGTGATGAGATAATTCTCCATCATTTTCACAGGTTTGTTGTTGCTCAATGATCATTTGCTAATTTTTATTTTCCTCTTTTAAGTCCCTACCAAATTCCACGAGAGTTGCGTTACTTTTATCATTATGAGAATTTTAAGCAACAAAAGGTTTAGAAAATTAAGAAAATAAGTTTGAGATTATTAAGGGTGAAAGGATTTTGTTGAAAGTTTCTTCCCCCTATTTTATTCCAATTCTTTCCTCCATTATGGCCTTTTACATTGCGTTGGTCTTTTGAAGGCATTAAACCATCCACTAATTTGACAAAATTCTTCTAAATGATGATTCGATGAAAAAATTGAACAAAAGGAGTTTGAAACATTCTTTGCCTCATAGATTGGTGGATTGGCTTGCAATCCCTACATGAAATAACTTAAAATTATTTTCATCAACTCTTCCATTGCGTGATCTAGTTTCTTGGTGTCTCTTTCCACTTGATCTATGCAATACTTCGGCTCTACCACCTTCACATCAATGAGTCCTCCTCATCTAGGTGTTGAATTCATGCCATTATTAGAGAAATTTTGCTGATAGCCCCAATTTTCTACAATCCTTTCAGTAAATTTCATAGACATCACATGTCTCTACGAAGGTGCCTCCACTAGCTATATCTATCATATTTTGCTCCATGAGACATCACATTTATAGCTTGTTTGTTGATTAGGCTTAAAGGGTTTTGAAATAGGAGGTTTTGTTTCAATTTTGAGGTCTAGTTCGTACTAGAGAATTTGTGATGATTAAATTATGATACAACTGAATTTAGATAGGCAATTTTAGGTCTATTTTGATTAGTTTTGCAATCGTCATCTTCTGAGATTTGTTAGATTCATTTTCAAGTGTCCAAGTTTCTTTTAAAGCACTATTTTTTTAGTTTTCTTTGGAGGTGTGTCAAGTTCTTTTATTGGCATTCTTACGTTTGTGTTAGGTGTGATTTTAAAGGTCTGATTGAAATCTGATGTAGGTTTTGGCGATCATAGAATGACAGGCAGCTTTGCCAACGACAGCTTGGCGACTATTAACCAACCAGGGTGGAGTAGTGACTATTGAACTCTAGGACTAGGATTTAGGTATTTAGCTCTGTGGGGTTTTAACTTATTTAGTTCATTAATATAAGTCTTAACTTTCTTGGTCTTTATTATTTAGTGACCTAGGGTTTACTCATCTTGCTAGCGTTGAATTTGTATTTATTACTACATTTAAAATTATTATTCTTATGGATTGTAGATATCGGATACCCGGTATCCACATCCGATACCCAAATTCGCATCCAGATGATTTGGACTTAGGGTTCACCTACCGTTATCCGGACCGTCATCCGGTACCGGTATCTGCCGATATCGGTACCCTATGACCGGTATCCAGTACCCGAAACCGTCATCCAGTTCTGGATGACGGTATCGGATTAAAGGGGGGACCGGGTACGGTACTGGATGGATCCGGTACCGATCCGGTACCGGATGACAGCACTGGATGACGGTATCGGGAAATACCGGTACTGGATGACGGTATTCTCCCGATACCGTCATGGTATCCCGTGGAGGAGCAGGGTCTCGTCGTCCCGGCAGAACTTGATCTTCCTGACGTCCTCCTCAGAGATGCGGAAGGAGTTGGCGAGGACCCTGATGGGCATGCCTCTGAGTACGGAGGTCTTTCCGGCGAGGGGGCTGACCATGGCGTAGTCGTTGGTCTTGAAGGAGACCCACTCGAAGTCTTCCTCGGCGGCCTGCTTGACCGTGGCGTGGCCCTGCGGGACCACCAGGATCTGCCCGCGGCGCACGGAGCCGTCGAAGAGTGGCCTCTCCCCCGGGCCAGAGATCTGCACGCGGCCCGCGCCTCGGATCACGTAGATGACGCTATGCGCGTTGATGTTCCACAACGGCGCGATGATCCCGTTCTAAAACACCGAAAAGATAGAAAAAAATAGAATGATAATGGATTGACACAGAGAGAGAGAGGCGAATAGGTTAATCGGGTTAGGTAGTAGGTAGGACTTAGGTTAATCGGGTATATATATATTATATCAATCAATATTCAATTAGGTTAAACTGGATACCGGGTATCGGTATCGGTTTCGATATCGATACCCAACGCCAACGGTAGCCGTTAGCAGTTGACGGTCTCGGATGACGGTATCGGAAACCGAGACCGTCATCTAGTTACCGATACCGACATTTGGATGTCGGTATCGGGTACTGTTGGTATCGGGTAACGTTTAGAACCTTAACGGTACCCGATACCGTTATCGTTACAGATACCGGTATTCGATACCGGTATCCGAACGGGCGAACCATATTTGGACTTAGGCCGATGCCTCATTGGCACAGACACCCGTGACTGTCCCCTCCATACGATTTCATATATCCGAGACGGACGTCCTGACAGCATCCGATACCGTCATCCGTCCGGCAATTCGTCCGGACATAATTCGCGGCTTCGCGCCGATCCGAAATAAAAATAGGGAGCGAGTCTTCCCGCCCATCTAGACCCCTCTCTTTGCGCCGGCGCTTCTCTGGAAAGAAAGGCGGGAGGAGTTTGCGTGTCGCACCGCCGTCGCACATGGAAGAGGAAATTAAATCCGAGTTCCAGAAGAGCGGCTTCTCCTTCGCCGACGAAGCCCAAGTTCTTCAGCAATGTACTGTCTTTTTCCTTCGCGCCATTTACGGCCAGGTGTCTCGTGCTTGCGCGTATGATCTGTCTAAATATTTTGTACGTTCTTCCATTGTGCTTCCAGGTCTAGCGTTCTGCATCAACTACAATCTCACCCCGTCGGATCTCGTCTCTCACTGGGAGGTCTACTATCTTAATAGGTGAGCATGCTTAATTCTCGATAGTAGGAAAACAAAGATCGCCGGTCGTCCAATTCCCTCATTACGGTTGCGCTGGACTTGCGCATGTTATGTTCGCGTTATTCGAAGCGTCGATTTCTTCTTTCAGGCAGCTATGCGATCTTCAGGTCCAAGCAAGCCAAATGAATGGTTTTCAATCTCACATTCAAAATGAGCACAAGGAAAACGTGATCAAGGAGGAGTCCCGCTTGCATATTTACTCCAGCAACGACGTTGATATGTAAGTTATTTTAAGCTAAAGGAGTCATTTTTCGAGTCGGTTTGGGAATACTTTCGGGATGGACTAGATTGAATCCATCCTCGGGAAGTTGACTTTCTATTTGCTATGACGTGGAGCTCGAATCCCCAAACCGTATAGTTTTCTGACAGGCTCATCAGAGATGAAGCTGTTGGTGACCAGGAGAATATCCCCAACACTCCAGTCTTCCTCTCTGAGCAGCCATACGTAGAATCAGACAGTGGGATGGTCTCATCTAAAACGAAAGAGAGATCTTCAATCAACGGATCTAGCATCAACAATAACAGCTTGACCCCCTTTGGGACGAGGACCAACAAATTTGTGGTACTGTCATCAGTCAATCTCCAGAACACGGAGGACATGGGGAAAGTAGATGGTGAAACAGACGAGGACAACATCGTGAGGAAAGTTAAACCAGGTGAGAGGTGTACATTGATGACTCATCGATCTCAGCCCACTCCAGGTTGCCGGTTTATGTATGATAAGATTGAGGACAAGGTACTTGTTTTTCTGGGCTCCCCCTTGTTAGTTGGCATATAGTGATGGAACTGCCAATGGGTTGTGCAGTTTATTGCCCTCGAGAGCCGCATCAGGAAACACGTTTCTTCTTTTATAGCTTCGGGACTTCATGGCGAGCCTACCGATGCTACTTTGGCTTCACAGGTGATTATCCATTTTGGTTTTTCTAAAAATACTATTTTCTCGTTCATGCATTGTTAATCTCTTATGATAAAGTGTCCAACAATGTCACCGTTTTGTATTGGTCTAGGCACATGGTTGCATTTGCGTCAAAACATTTGTAATTTGATTAAGTGTGCACAAAGAATATCAGATATTCGGCCCACGAATGTCAATCTACCATTAATGATTGAAAATCAGAGTTTAGGTTGGTTAAAATAGTGACATCTCTCTCTCTCTTTCTCGCTCTTGTTATTACATTTTTTTACTCTCCCAGGAATAAAAATGGTGTGTTCTAGATTTGTTTTCCCTTTCCTAGTAATATCTTGATTATGTTAAAAACTGATACTTACTGCTCTTCACGCTCTTCTTTTTTGAATCAAACATAACGAGACTAGAGAATTTAAGGTTGGTTCCCGCCCACAGTCTTTTAAAGAAGTACATGGGTGATTTGCATACAGAAAAGCATATTCACGGTTGGTATGATTTGCTGCGAAGGAGATGGTCGTTTGAACAGGAACTCTGTGTTGTTGCAAGGCAGGTAGAGAAGACCTTCATCTTTCATGATTTATTTCACAGCGCTATACATATCTTTCTTCATTTATTTGTTGATTTTGTTAAGATTTGTGGAGAATAATGCTTGCTCAGAGAAAGTTCGGAGGAGAGTAGGGAGATCTGTAAGAATAGAAGAAAAAAAAGTTTTTTCTTATTATTCATCTTAGTGCTTCATATACAGACATAGTTGACTGTTACAGTCATATAGGGTAAATTAAGAAGTAAGCTGCTTTTTATCACTCCCCCTCAACCACAGTGGAAGAACACTCTGATTTATTGAATATAGGAAAATACAATTGTCCTATCAAAGTAATTAGAAGAGTTCCGGATTCTTGCTGCCGAAAGAAACACTTGAGATCGGCCGGAATTCTATGGATATGAATCCACTAGAACTTCCGACGAGATTCCCCGTAACAGCTACTGCAACCGAAAGAGAGATGATCTCAGATGATGCTGATCAGGTTCTCTAACTTGATCCTTGGCGCCACCAGTCCCTCCCGTGGTCGACCTCCAGATCTTCCCCCGTCTCTCCGAGCGAAAAGATGTCTGAAAATAACCGTCCTCCCTCTTTTATTCCCCACCGCCTCAAGCTTCAAAGAGTGTAGTCTTTCCCGCCCTTACCTGACAGCTGTCTTCGGTAGACCCTTCTGGTGGACCTATTAACTTCCTCTTTATTTAAGCTAACGGGGATGATGCTCTGGGTCTTCTCTTCCAGCTTCTCCTTGACGTAGAATTGGTTAATGTTCACATGTTTAGTAGTATGCTCGATCATGTGCAATGCTGATAGCAGATTCTTTGCCACATAGTACTCTGATTGGTTCATCATAAGAGATTTGCAATTCCTTTAGAATACTTCTTATCCATAGTACTTCATCAATGCCACTGGAGAGAGCTATAAATTCTGCTTCTGTACTGGATTTTGATACCACATTTTGTTTTTTTGCTTCTCCATGTTATCAAATTTCCTCCTAACGTCGTGCATTATCTTGTGGTGGACCTGCGATCTAGTAGAGACCCAGCATAGTCAGAATCAGTATATTACTAAGTCTAACTTACCTGCCTTCTTGAGGGTGATGCTGAGTTCAGAAGTTCCTTTGAGGTATCTTAGTACTCCGAGAGCAGCGTGAAATGAGATCTGCATATACTATGCATGCATTGACCTAAGATGTTAACAGAATAGGAAATGTCTGGCCGATTATGGGCTAGCCATATTAATTTTCCTACTAATTCTGATTTGAGCCTATTTCTACCCTAGGATCATCCTCTCTCAATGTCAGCTTATGGTTTACCTCAATTAATTCAAACCTAACCTCGATTTGTTATTCATTTTTTTCAATCTCATTGTTCATTATTATTTAGGATTTTTGCCAATTTGGGGTTTAGAGTATACCTTTTTGATGAATGAGTGATGGCTATTTTTACATCTAGGATGTACGTATACAAGATATCTCATTAGTGTGCCCTTGCAGAAGCTTAGTTTCCTCTAAAAGGTCCAAAATATATTTTTGTTGGGTCATAATCAGTCCATTGGTTGACTGAGCTACTTCTATTCATAAAAGATACTTCAAGGGCCCTAATTTTTTTCCCTGAAAGTTTCTAATTTGATCGCTTCATGATCATTGTTTCCAGTGATAATGATGTCATCTACATATACAATTAGAATTGTAACTCCCCCTGAAGGAAAGTGCTGGAAGAGTAGAGTATGATCTCCATTGCGTTGTTTAGAGCCTACAAGTTTCATGGTTTGGATGAATTTCGCAAACCACAACCTTGGGGATGGTTTGAATCCATACAAAGTCGTATTTGATTTACATACCTTATTATTATTATTTACATACCTTAGTTTAGGATTTAGGGTGGAATTTGCATATAAATCTCTTCATCCTAGTCACCATGTAAGAATGCACTCTTGATGTCATACTGTGGCATTTTCCACTAAGTTAACTGCTAGTCACTAATTGTATTCATCTTTGCTACAGGGGCGCATGTCTCTTTATAGTCTATTTTCGTAGGTTTGAGTGTACCCCTTGGCTACAAGTCTGGCCCTGTACCTCTCTAATGATCCATCTGATTTATACTTAATAGTGAATATCCACCTGCAACCCACGAGTTTTTGGTCTTTTGACCTGTTCACCACTTCCCTAGTTTCATTTTTAAGTAAAACCTGCATATCCTCATCCATTGCATTTCTCCAATGAGGATATCTGAGTGCTTCTTCTAGCGTTACAGTCTGACTAAGACTAGTAAGAAAGGTTTTATAGCCTGGTGACACTCTTTCATCGGTGAGAAAGGTCTTATAGCCAGGTGAGGAAGTTTGATATTTCATAGGGGAGAGATTTCGCACATGTTCTAGGTTCCTTTCTCAAGGCTATAGGTAGATGTTCCTTCCTTTCTCTCTCAGGTCTGAGATCCTTCACTGAGCTTCCAGATGTGGTTATATCCTCATTCATGGCTTGAGGCGGAGAAATGGCTATTTGTGGTTTATTCTTTCCCCAAACATAATATTTAGGAAATAAATATTATCTTAGTTTAGGAATTCTGGGGTACTGTATTCACCTCTACCTCTTTTCCCTGATTATCTTAGTTTTCTAGTTCGGTAAGTATTCCTTCTTGCTCAATTGTTGGTAATTGAAGTAATGTGACTGGTACTGCCTCTCTGTTTTCTTGTGTTTCCTGCCTACTGTCAGTGTTAAGACAATAAAAGGTTTTTGTGACATCTTTGGTCACAAACACCTTTCGGGTTGTAGTATGAGAGCACTTATAACCCTTTTGTCTGTTTTATCCCACAAAGGTACATTTCAAGGCTTTGGACAATAATATATCGAGGTTATGTTTTGTCAGTGGACATAGCTGACACATCCAAAGATTCGTGGGCTTAAGGCATTACGCAATCCCACATTTTTGAACTGATTTTTCTTGGATTTCTATTAGGCTTTTTAACCCAATAGCTCTAGAGGGTAATCTATTTATCAAGTGGATGGCAGTCATCACTGCAAAACTCCGCAGAACTTTTGGAAAATTTGCATGCACCATCAATGTTCTTCCTTTACTCATTATATCCCCAATATTTCTTTCAGCAAGTCCATTTTTCTGAGGAGTATAGGGACATGAGGCTTCATTTCACACTCCTCAAAAACCCCTGTAATGCATTGTTACAGAAATCTTTTGAATTTGTTGTAAATCCCACATTATCAGTCCTCCCCCCTGCCCCCCCCCCCCACATCACCAAATTGTCTCTTTAGTAAGTAACCGAAATTCTTAAGAATTTGATTTGGGTTACTTCTGTTTTTGTTTAAATATAACCATGTAAATCTGCTATTATTGTCTACACATAAGAAACCATATAACCCCTCTCATATCACTATGTGGTGACGGCCCCCATAAATCACAGCAAATGAGTTGAAAGGGTGTTGAGCATCTACTGTCTTCTAGAGGGTAAGAGTTTCTTCTTAATTTGGAAAGTTGACATGCTTCACAAATGAGTTTTTCAATAGGTAATTTCTAAAAGAATTGGGGGTACATATCATCAATATCATCAAAGATAATCTAGATGTGGAAAGAGAGAGAAACGTATTCGTGTATTTAGATAGGGGGGGCCACCTCTCTTATATAGAAAGAGAGAAGCCCTACAAAGCAAGGCTATCAATGTGGGACTAATCCCACATTGGTACATAGGCAGATGGATAAGGCCCAATAGGCTAAGTAAGCTCATATCTTCTCACACGCCCCCTCAAGCTGGAGCGTAGATGTCAAACAAGCCCAGCTTGCGAGAGATGACATCATATGAAGTCGTGCTGAGTCCTTTGGTGAAAATATCCACTAGCTGATTGGTGGTACCAACATGAGGAGTAGAAATAAGTCCGGCAAGAACTCTATCACGGATGGCATGGCAGTCAATCTCAATATGTTTGGTGCGTTCGTGAAAGGTTGGATTGTTGGCGATGAAGATGGCGGCCTGGTTGTCGCAATACATTGGCATAGCTTCTTGTACTGGAAAACAAAGCTCCTGTAGCTATGAACGTACCCATAACATCTTGGATGAGGTATGAGTCATACTGTGATATTTAGCTTCAGCACTCGAAAGTGATACAACTCGCTGTTTTTGACTCCTCCAAGTGACGAGATTCCCTCCAACCAAAATACAAAATCCGGAAGTGGATTTTCGGTCGCCACGATCGCCTGCATAGCTAGAATCAGAATATCCTTCAATGCGAAGATGTCCGTGATGTTGATAGAGAAGTCCGCGTCCGGGAGCATGCTTGAGATACGCTAGGACCCGCAGTGCTGCATGCCAGTGAATCTTTTATGGTGAATGCATAAACTGGCTGAGGAGACCTACTGTGTAAGTAATGTTTGGTCGAGTAACCGTAAGTAGATAAGTTTCCCAACTAGATGTCGATAGATGTTGGCATCAGTAAGTGGTGGAGAAGTACTGTCCCAAAATTGAGGTTTGCTGTCTATGGGAGAGGATTGAGGTTTGCAGCCTAGTAGACCTGTTTCCTCTAGTATATCCAGAACATACTTGCATTGATTGAGGATCAACTTCCCACGTTTGTAGGCAAACTCTATGCCTAAGAAGTACTTTGGGGTGCCGAGGTCCCGAATGTTTAGATGCTTTTGTAAATGACTTTTGACTTGGGAGATGCCGGTAGTGTCACTCCCAGTGACGAGTATGTCATCAACATAAATAGCTAAAAGAATGCTTCCAGCTGATGTGTGTTTTCGAAACACGGTTGGGTCCATAGCATGCAGTGAGCCCAAAAGCAAGGACAAGCTGGCTGAACTTGGCAAACCATGCCCTATGACTCTGTTTGAGACCATAAATAGCACGACGAAGATGACATACCTTATCAGTCCCCCCCGAATGGACATACCCTGGAGGTTGCTCCATAAACACTTGCTCAGTAAGTTCACCATACAATAAAGCATTTGAAACGTCCAATTGATGAAGAGACCAACCCTGATTGACTGCCAAAGAAAGTAGTATGCGCACGGAGTTAAGTCGAACCACAGGAGAAAAAGTCTCTTTGTAGTCAACGCCGTATGTCTGAGAAAATCTGTGAGCCACTAGTCGCGCTTTGTGGTGATTCATCGTACCATCTGGATTGTACTTAAGAGTAAAGATCCATCTGCAAGTAACAATGTTAGTGTGTTGAGGGCGAAGGACCAACACTCATGTTTCACATTGAGTAAGCGCCTCAAACTCAAGATCCATAGCTGCTTTCCAATGAGGTAGCTTCATAGCCTCCAAGTAGGTCTTGGGGATTGACTCGGAGCTAAGAGCGAGTGAGAAGGCCCGATAGGAGGGGGATAACTGGTCATAGCAAACAAAGTGTGAAACAGGATGAAGTGTACAATTCCGTTTACCTTTCCGAAGGGCGATGGGTAGGTGGAGATCAGCTGGAGGTTCCTCAAGTGGTGGTGGATCTGCAGGCGAGGTTGAGGACTTGTCAGTTGGAGTTTCCGAGACCGGGGCGGAAATTGCCGCATGAGGAGCGGGAAGTATCTGCAGGGGAATAGCCGGAGGGGAATCGGCAAGCAAGGGAGTAGGAAGATCGTCCGAAGATGGTGAAGAGGAAGGAGAAGTGGAAGAAGCCATAGTAGGTGGCTGAAGCGATGGTGGAGAGAAGATAGGAGTAGAAGAGGAAGTAAAATAGCGAGTATCCTCAAAGAAGGTAACGTCAGCCGAAATAACGTATTTGCGCTGCTCGGGGAGGTAAATGCGATATCCCTTTTGTGTGCGTGAGTAGCCAACGAAGACCCCTTTGATAGATCGAGGAGCAAGTTTGGATAAGTTGGGAGTGTGGTTGTGAACGAAGGCCACACACCCAAATACAAGTGGTGGTAACGCAAAAAGATCGCGAGTAGCGTGGAGACGACGAAGGGGAACTTCGCCACCTAGAAGAGATGATGGTAGACGATTTAAAAGAGAGACAAAAGTGAGAAGAGCATCTGTCCAAAGATAATGTGGAACGCCCATTTCCACCAATACAGTGCGAGTCATGTCAAGTAGATGTCGGTGTCTTCTTTCCGCAACGCCATTTTGTTGAGATGTGTGTGGACAAGAGGTTTGATGAATAATGCCGAGCGAAGCACAATGTTCTTCAAGAGCTGATTGGACAAATTCTAGAGCATTGTCGGTACGAATAACTTTAGGAGTAATGGAGTATTGAGTAGAAATTTCTTGAAGAAACCGACGAATAGAGGGTAGAACTTCGGTACGGTCTTTAAGAAGATAAGCCCACGAGACACGGGAATAATCATCTACAAAAGCAATGTAATAGTGAAAACCAGAAAGTGAAGTGGTTCGCGATGGTCCCCATACATCACAATGAATGAGTTCAAAAATATTCTGACTAGGAATTGAATCAAGCCGCGGATAAGTGGCACGAAAATGCTTGCCAAGTTGACATGACTCACATTGAAAAGAAGAAACAAAAATCCAAAGAAGGGCTTGACGTAGTTTGGCAATACTAGGATGGCCCAAACGTCTATGCCACTGAAGGGGAGAATCCGACTGAGAAAGAAGACAATGAAATCCAATGGGAAGATGATCAGGAACAAGCTCATAGATTCCACGTCCGGTCTCACGCCCCAAACCAATCCTCTTCCCCGTCCGCAAATCCTGAAAAAGTACAATGATAGGGAAAGAAATAGACTGAGCAAAATAAGGTTTCGATGATGGCGCTGATGGATAGGAGATTTATAGGAAAATTAGGTACATAAAGAATGTTTGATAGGGGAAGAGAGGAAGTAGGATTAGCCAAGCCTGTTCCGATGACAGGACAGGAACGACCATCGGCAATGGAAACAATGGTAGGATTAGGAAGGCTAATTAAGCGTGAGAATAGGGATGGTGTACCTGACATGTGGGCGGAAGCCCCTAAATCAATAATCCAGGATGCAGGTGAAGAAGCAAGAAGCGCGGTACCGAGGTTGGATGCGGAAGCAAGATGCGAAGATGTAGTGGATCCAACAGTAGCTTGTGACTTCATCAGACGATCATACTCGCTGCGAGAGATAATCATATTTGGTGATAATGTAGTTGGATCAGCCTCAGTAGTGGTGGAGTGAGCAACTTGGTCAGGTTTGCTAAATTTTTGCCAGCAACGATCAGATCTATGACCATATTTTTGGCAATGTTCGCAAGGGGGATACAGCTGGCCATCACGTCCTCGCCCCGGTCGCCCTCATCCACGACCCCCTTCCTGTCCACGGCCGCGTCCACGTGGTGTGATAGAGACTAGAGCAGTAGTGTCGGGAGTGGACAGAATTGTGGATGGAGTAGGACCACTTGGGGACACACGAAGGGCCGTGGAGAAGGCTTCACTGAGCGTAGGAAGAAGAGACTCACTCAAAATGGGGCCACGTATCTGCGAGTTGAGGGGGGAATCAAGACCTGCAAGGAACAAAGCAACCGCAAGTTCTTCACGGTATCGTCGTTGAGTGGTAATGTCGTTGAGTAGGGTTGGTAGATCTCCAGTTGATTAAGTAGACCCCGTAGTTGCCCATAAAATTCTTGGAGAGTCCGGCCAGCTTGTTTTGATTTGAACAGATTTTCGAAGACATCCACCGTGCGAGAGATGTTGGATTTGTATCCATACATGCGCATCCATTCCTCCCAAATTGCCTTGGAGGGTGTGATGAGTTGCATCGGCTCTGCAATTGCGGGAATAGTCATTTTTAAAAGCCAGGAAATGACTGCACGATCTTGAATAATCCATTCAGCAAGGCAAGGATCTTCAAGGGATGGTGGATCTTCCGTAAGATAGGATAGACATCCATGAATCTCCAGAAACCTGCAAAAACTTGCTGACCAGGTCACGTAATTAGTCCCATCGAAAATCGTAGTTGGACTTTGTAGGTGCGTGACGAAGGTAGTAGGAGATGGATAAGGGTAGACGATTTGGACCCGTTCTTGAGCAGGGGCAGTTGTCGGAGAAGGGGGGTTAGGAGCCGATGGAAAAACTTGGTCCGTCATTATAGAATAGAGTGAAGTTCATGATTCTATATGCAGCAAGAGTTGATATCGCAGCAGGAGCGGTAAGTGTCGTGAGAAAAAAAATTGTTGCGAATCGAAGCCGAATCCGGAAAAAAAAAGGTGTTTGCGTGCGTGATGCCGTCACGGATATCAAATCCGCGATGGAAGAGGATGCCTTTGCCACTTGTAATAGCGATGGAAGGGGACGCCTTCCGTCACGGAGATGAAACAATATACTGGAGAATACCTTGTAATAGCGTGAAGTTTTGGTCGCAGCAGGAGCGGCAATGGTTGAACAACGATGCAACGATGCAAGGATCGAAAGATTCGGTCACAGCAGGAACGAAAATACTAAACAAACAATACCTTGAATGTAGGATTGAAGGTTTCTGCGAATCCGCGATGATGCGATTGAGAAGCTGCCGGAGAAGACGCTGATGCACGGGACGACGTTGGCAGTGTACGGGACGAGACGCTGATGTATTGCAGAGAGTATGGTCCGTCGAGAGAGGAAGACAATACACGACACGGTCACGACAGTAACGTCCTCACAACAGTCCCAGCTTTACAGGCCGTTCTCTATTGACGAGGTCAAAGCTGCTGTTTGGGGGCTGAATAGTGAAGGGGCGCCGGGCCCGGACAGAATCCCAATTTTCTTTTATAAGAATTGTTGGGAAACGATCGCTCCTGAGTTAATGCATCTGATGGAGGACGTCTATACTGGCCAATGTCAGATGGAACGACTGAACAAGGTGTATATAGTTCTTCTCCCAAAGATCCCTGGAGCTGAATTGATCGGTGATTTCCGACCTATTGCATTGTCCAATTCCATCTACCTTATCATAGCCAAGGTGTTGGCTAATCGGCTCCGAGAGGTGCTGGACAGCTTGATATGCCCTCTGCAATCTGCATTTATACCAGGCCGACAAATGATTGATAGCATTGTTATGGCGGAAGAGATCGTGTCGGCATGGCGGCGGTCGGGTACCTCCGGCTTCCTATGGAAGGTGGATTTCGCCAAAAGCATATGATTCCATCGATCGGCGATATCTATGGAATGTTCTCGAGCGACGGGGATTTCAGGAGATTTGGGTGCGTTGGATGAAACTTTGTGTGTCTACGTCCTCTTGCTCGAGTCTTGGTGAATGGTCGACCCCAAGGAGGATGGTTTCAACCGCAACGTGGGATTCGACGGGGATGTCCGCTTGCCCCCTATTATTCATTTTGGCTGTGGACACATTGGCTTTTTTTGTACGACACGACTATGCTCGAGGGTCATCTATTGGGCTTCAGACGACAAGCATCTCAGGGGCATACCTCTTTTTGCGGTATGCGGACGACTCCACGTTTTTATTCAAGGATCGGAAATTGCGGCCCGCACCCTATCTCGATGATGGAGGTTTTTCACCGATATCTCCGGGTCTTCAATTGAACCGAGCCAAGTCCACGATTGTCGGCTTCGGACTTGCTGCCGAAGAGTTATCCCGCTGCGCCGAGATACTAGCGACACCGATCGGGACACTTCCCATTCGATACACGGGTCTGCCGTTAACCGATCGCCGTCTTCGGACACAAGATTGGCAGCCCGTGATGGCAAGGTGGAGTCACGGCTGGGTGGATGGCGGGGAGGCTTGCTCTCCCGGGGGTGGCCGTCTTATCTTGGTAAGTCGAGTCCTCTCTGCACTCCCGGCGTTCTTCATGTCGGTATTCCAGTGCAGGCGAGTGCATCGGCGGTTAGAGAGCAGTATGCGGCGGTTCTTTTGGCATGGGACAAATGCGGTGCGAGGGGAGCTCTAGTCGCATGGGATGCGGTCTGCAGACCTCTCTCCGATGGCGGTCTTGGAATACGGCACTTTGCACCATAATAATTCAGCTACGATGTGCAAGTGGATCGCCCTAGGGTGATGAAGCGATGATGATATATTATCGCATCTCCTCCACGTGATGTATGGTTCCACTCTTGATTGGAATATGTGGGCAACACCCCAGCGCGGAGACTCCTCTTTTATGGCTGGCCTCCGAGGGACATTTCCACTTGTGCAGCAGTTTTTCGACCTCGGTTAGGAAATGGGGCCATTTTCGGGTTACTGGACAAATAAGCTGGTCCGATTTGGGGACGGCTCGATGAGCGGTTTCCCTAGGCTCTATGCCCTTGCCCCAGATCCAATTGCCCTTTGTCAATCAGCATGGACAGGTGCTTGAGTCTCCGGCCCTGCCCATGGCCCTTTCAGATCGGCGGGTGGATGATCTTTTATGTTTACTGAGCTCGGCTTGCAAACTTGCGACCTTCAGGGGAGGAAAACGATGCATGGATCTGGCGCGGGCGGTTTTTCGACAAAGGCGGCATACAAATCCTTACGTGGGCTGTCGGCCCTAGAAGATGCCTTAACCCGTCGGCGATGCCGGTGGATATGGAAGCGGCGTCTTCCTTTGAAGATCCGTTTATTTGCGTGGCTTCTTCTTCGGAGCGTCTTATGACACGGGTTTTTCGTCGGCATATGTATCCCGAGATAGCCCGCTGAGCTGCCCCCTTTGCAATCAGGGTGCTGAGGACTGCGACCACCTCTTCTTCCAATGCTCCCTAGCACAGGGAGTCATGGCATTCGTTTGATGTGGCTCGTCTGAATACCACTTCAGCTGAGGCATTCCGGTCTTCGGTGACGGCCGGTTTCTTCAGGCGGGAGGCTGACTGGAGCGCATCTTCGCGCGTGCTGTGGGCAATCTGGACCCACAAGAATGAGGTTATTTTTCAGGGGTGCTTCCCCGTCAGGTGACGCCATCATATATGCCGCGAGGGGTCTCATCCACTCTTGGCATCGAGATGGCGTCGGCCTCTCGACTGCAATCCCCTGACTCTAATCTTGTGTAAATTCTCATAACTATAATGAAAAAGGGGGCACCATGTTGGGTGTTCCCCTCCCTCTTTTCAAAAAAAACAATACACAACACGGTAGGGAGGTAGATACAACAGGAGTGCCCTATTTCTTTGAGAATCCTACGGCTCTGATACCATGTGGAAAGAGAGAGAAACGAATTCGTGTATTTAGATAGGGGGGGGCCACCTCTCTTATATAGAAAGAGAGAAGCCCTACAAAGCAAAGACTATCAATGTGGGACTCATCCCACTTCGGTACATAGGCAGATGGATAAGGCCCAATAGGCTAAGTAAGCTCATATCTTCTCACACTAGATTTCCATCAGTCTGGATCAAATGGATGAAGCAATATGTGTGTACCACCACATTCACCGTTTTGATCAATGGTCGACCGCAGGGGGGGTGGATACATCCACAGCGGGGGATCAGGCAGGGATGCCCGTTAGCCCCCCTTCTATTCATCCTCGCAGCAGATACCTTAGCGACATGCACACATTAGCTATGCACGCGGGGTTATCTTTCGGGATTTCAGTCTTCCCCTAGTCAGGCAAGTATACCGCTCCTGCAATATGCTGACGACACTTGTTTCTTCTTGAGGGGATCAGTCGCAGCGGCGCATCACGTTTCCTCCATGATAGATATTTATTCAGATTTTTCCGGTCTCCGATTGAACCGAGCCAAATCAATGGTCGTGTGAATCGGATTGCCTCCGGAGGCGCTCGCATAGATCTCTGAGATTTTGTCCACACCAATCGCCCCTCTACTCATTTGCTATCTGGGAATTCCACTGACCGCGGGACGTATGCCCAGTGCCGATTGGCAACAAGTTACGGCAAAGATCGATGCATGATTGGAGGGATGGCAGGCACGACTCCTTTCACGAGGTGGGCGCCTGGTGCTGCTCCAGTCGGTCTTGACGGCTATCCCCACATATTTCATGGCTCTTGCTCGTATGCTTGAAGGGGTACGACGGCATATAGAGAGCACGATGCGGCGGTTTTTCTGGCAAGGGGTGAGGACCTCGGAGACTAGGGGGGTGGCACTAGTGGCATGGTCCATTATTACCCGCCCTAAGTCGCTGGGGGGTCTCGGGATTCGTCATTTAAAACATACTAACTCGGCGCTGCTTACCAAATGGGTGGGCCGAATTATGGGGCAGTCTGAGGATTTGGTGGTAGCACTCTTGCGGGACTGTTACGGTGCGACCGTAGACTGGACTGATCGGTCAACTCCCCAAAGAGGGAACTCGGCATTCATATCTGGATTGCAACCTCTTTTCTCATCCATGCAGCATTTATTTCGCCCGAGATTGGGTGATGGAGCCAGCTTTAGATTTTGGGAGGATGATTGGGCAAGAATCGGGCGCTTACGGGACCTTTATCCAAGACTCCTTGCGCTTGCCATAGATCCCGGCGTATCGGTGAAGTCCGTGTCTGAGGCGGGCTGGTTTCCCACTCTGTCCAGCAGCATCTCGGATCAGCGATTTGAGGACTTAACAGCGCTGCAGCTAGCCGTCAGTCAATTTCAATTGACGGTCGAGTTGGCCGACACATGGGTGTAGAATGGAGCTAGATTTTCGGCACGAAATGTTTACCATCACCTGCAAGAGTTGGAGGGCCCGTCAGACACAACAATGCTTCTCAAATGCTGTCGTATAATTTGGAAGCGCCGCATTCCCCTAAAGATCAAGATATTCGGTTGGCTTCTGCTACGCCAGCGCTTGATGACACGATCCTTCCATCAGAGGTTTTGTCCGGGCAGCTCAGCGGAGTGCCCTCTTTGTGGCAGTGTCAGTGAAGATTGTTCTCATCTATTTTTCGAGTGTCCATTTGCTCATGCATCATGGCGGGCAGCATCAACAAGCAGCCTAGATGTATCCACGGCTGAATCCTTTTGGTATTCTATTGCCCGGGGGCCGTTTCGAGTGCGCCGCAGAATGGAACACAATCTTTGCTAACTTGTGGGCGATTTGGCTACATCGGAACGAGGTGGTCTTCAGAGGTTGATCCCCGTCGGTTGACGCTATCCAGCACGATGCTCGGGGAATCGCCTACTCATGGAATCAAGGCGGCTCCAGCCTCTCGAATTTAGTACCTCTTTAACCGACTACGTGTTCTGCTTCATTATCTTAATGAAATCAGGGGGGTTCCAATAAGGGCACCCCTTTTGCATTTTTCATCTGGTATTCATTTAATTTTTCTAACATCGGGGCTGAGACTAGGCTCTCTATCTTTTTTCAAAAAAGAAAAAAAGAAACAAAAAACTAGGCTTATGAATAAGTTGGGAATATGAAAAACATGTGTGAGTGCTCCTGCTGGGGCTAGTTTTACATTTCCATGCCAGCTACCATGAGAAGTGTTCCATTGGTTGTTTGTACTTTCTTATCTGAAGAACACGGTTCTTACGACACAAATATGTTTGTGCCATATGGTCTGCGGCACCTGAAACCAAGATCCAGGTATTCTGCCCTGAAGTTGACAACGACAATTATAATGAAGATAAGAGTGATAAGATGTTGGATCTTCCAGAAATGGGCAAAGAGCTAGACCCGATGATGATTCTGATGAAGAGGACAGTAAATTTTGCATTTGTTGTTGGAGATTTCTCATTTGCAGCATCTTGTCTTGTAGCCTCTGTACCTCTTGTAGAGTGATCTGTGCTTGAGAATTGGTGCCAGTATGTGGTACTATTGGATTGAAGGTGGAGGTAGATGATTTTGCGACCATGGGTGTCCATCAGTAGGATCACCGGAGGTATGTATGATTGAGTAACCATATGTACCCATGGCGGCCTTCCATGGAGCTTCCAGCACGTTTCCTTAGTATGCCCCTTTCATTTACAGTAATCACACCCCAAATTTTCTTTATTCTTACTTGGAGCTTTCTTTGTATTGCTGCTGTTGGAACTTGGCAGGGCAGTTTAGTGTCCAGACATTGATGAATTTCCTCCCTGATTAGTGACTGCATTGGCTGAGCTCTCTCCTCCTCCCTTAACTTCTTGGAGTTGACTTTTCTCACTCGGCAGTTGAGATACCGCGTCGTCAAAAGAAAGGGAGTTTTATCTGCTGTGTAGTTGGCTTCAAACTCAGGCGTCAGCCCCTGTAATACCTTGTAAACCCTATGCATTAATATGTACTCTCTGTCCACTGTATTGTGGCCAGGGGGTTGGAAATTATCTAATTCACTGAATATAGAGCTCAACTTGTTGGGATAGTCTAGGACAGATTTATCTCCTTCTTGTAGTGTACATGCTTTGTTCACCAGCTGGGCTATCTTTGATCGATCTTCTGTGAATGATATTTATGCGCAGCATCTCAGACTTACTTGATTGTTTTGTATTCTATGAATTTGTTCTCCAATTCCGTGGACATTGAGTCCAGTATCCAAGTGTAGAGAATCTCCTCTTGTATAATCCACTTTTTGTACAGTGGACCTGTCTCTTATGGAGCAGTACGTGTCAAGTGTTCTAGAAGCTTTCTTGGTTTGAGGATTGCTTGTATATGGCGCGCCCATAGGTGTATATTTAGGCCAGTGAACTGACTTCTTGCTGCCACCACATGTAATTGGGAGAACTGCCTATCACCTGTGGGTATTGATGTCCCTGTAGATGGGGCCACCACTATAGGGCTAGACATGTCAACTGCAGGCGATGGGTTGGCTTTTCCTCTTTTGCCAAATGATCAAGGGGTAAGAGTTTGATAATACCCTTCCCTTCCTACCGAGTCCTTACAAGAGGTCGTCAGCTGCACTGATTGATGGCCCTGCTTTTTAAAAAAACGGAGAGAAAGACACCTCTGATCTGAGAGTTACCAGTGCTCTGATACCATGTTAAGATTTGTAGATAATAATGCTTACTCAGAGGCAGTTCAGAGGAGAGTAGAGAGATCAGTAAGAATAGAAGAAGAAAAGTTATTTCTTATTATTCATCTTAGTGCTTTATATGCAGACTTAGTTGACCATTGCAGTCCAACTGTCATATTACAATGGTAACTTGCGATAGGCCAGTTAAACAAATAAAAAAGGATATAAACACAGATATATAGAGTACTAGGGTAAATTAGGAAATAAGCTGCTTTTTATCAGATTTATACTGAAAAATACTTCTCATCTTAGTGTGGAGCACTCTGGTGGGCAGCGCATCCGGCTCGATTTGCGTAATCTAGATGACTATTCCTTGTTCCCGGGGCAGGTAATTGCTTCTGAGCCTCAACTGATATAACACCATGTCTTTAATGCCACTTTTATAGGTTGTTGGTATCGAGGGGGAAAATCCCAGTGGGCATTGTCTAATTGCGTCCAGGGTGATAGATTATCTGCCTCTTGTTGTCCCTGCGGACATGCCTATGGCCAAAAGACAAGCCCTTGAGCAAGAGGACTTTCTGCCTGTATCTGTTTCTGAGACGGACAAACGTCTATCCTTGGTATGCCAATAACCATCGTGCTACATTAAATGGTTTCTGAATTGATTTTGAGATCTTATTTGAGAAGAAATAACCGTGGAAGTTTGAACCTTTGGTGCGCAATTCATAATTGCAGATGGTGGCAGCTGGCCCCTTTACAACCAGCAATAATCTGCTGTATGAGCCGTTGGCAGAATTGTTTGCTTATGCAAGTAGAAAACCGCCACAATTGCTCATCTTTGGTACGCTGGTGTGTCAATTTCTCCAAAATTCTTCAAGTTTCAGTATCCATAAGAACTGATAAGTACCCTTTCCCTGATAGATGGGTCCCTTCGTTGATTCTGATCATCCGGAAATCAAGAAAGGAACTGCCAACAACACCTTTGAGGATATCTTCAGTGTGGAAATCATCGCAAGAGTTTGTAGTTCCATATTCTTGTTTGTTTATAGTTTTGTCTCTGAATGTCAACCCACTTTTTTTTTATTTCTGGTTTCTGTAAAAAAGGTCCAAGATTATGTCGAATTCATGGGTTCTGCTGTCCGGGTAGTTCTTTTGCCATCCACGCGTGATGCTAACCACGACTATGTTTATCCTCAGGTCCTCTCTCCCTCTCTTGCCTTCTCTCTCTCTCTCTCTCTCTCTCTCTCTCACTCGCCAGTCACCACTCCGGCTCCCTGGATAAATGTGCGCCTGTGTACTTCTTGGCTGATCCCGTCTTTTTTTGTGTCCAGCCTGCCTTCAAGATCTTTCCGCCTGAAGAGATCAATAGCCAGGTGCATAAAGTCTCATGGAATTTGGACCCTAATAGTAAGAGAAAAAAGTCCTGATCTATCTTTTGACTTGTTTATTCTTCTCTTTTGTCGGGCAGATTACCTGTCTTGCCAATCCAAGCATGTTTTGTGCAAATCAGGTAAAACAAACAAAAAATTGAGAAACTTTTGCGATTTTTCCAATGTGGGTTTGAAGATTCAGATTTGAAATATGACGCAATATTGCTAGCATGTAATTAATGGATGGATGAATTTATCAGGTGGTGGTAGGGTGCACCAGCGTGGATGTACTGAAACACCTTAGCAGTGAGGAGATTTCGGCAAATGCCCTGGACGCGTCTCCTGGAGACCGGCTTGGTCGACTTGCACGTCATGTCTTGGCCCAGCAGAGGTGCAAGACCTTCGCCCATTTGCTCCAATCTCTCTCTCTCTCATTATTATTATTGTTTTCTTAAATATTTATTTTCTTCTTGGGGGATGTGGGGTGGGGGCGGACAGCTTCTATCCTCTGTACCCGGCCTCCGGGGAGGTGCCCCTGGACCTCTCGTTGGCCCCGAAAGCCTTGGAAATTTCACCGCCTCCAGACCTGGTGTTGGCGCCCTCAGATCTTGCCCCGTTCATCAAGGTGGAGAGGAATCTATGGGTGGCCCAATTTGGTTAACATCAAATTCAATTGAACTCAATGCAATGCAATCCATTCAGGTGCTCCCCCTTGAAGCGACAGGCAGCGACGAAGAAACTAGGAGGAGCTGCATGTGGGTGAACCCGGGGAGGCTGGCCAAGGGTGTCGGAGGCGGCACCTTCGTCCAGCTGTTCTATCAGGCCAACGCCGATCACACTGCCGCCTCCATCATCAGAATGTGACTACCTCGTGTTTGCCTCCTCCTCACCTTACCACCTGATATAAAAGTGCTGACCCGCGTAATTTTCGCCTTTATCTTTATCACCGCCCCCCCCCTTCGCCCGAATCCCAGTCCTCGTCGTGAGCAAAATATCTATGTAGGCTCGATTATGACTGGGGGTGGGTGACTTGAATTGAAACATCTAATCGGATCAGATGGTAGTGCTGATCATGATTCCGTAAATAGAGAGTTGATCTGCGACCAGGCTATCGATTTTGATTTTGACTTTTGACTCCCGCGGGCTCATGTTTTTAGTCTCATTGCAGCTAAGCTGAAGAGCGGTCATGGTTCCGGCCCCATTTTTTCTCCAAACCTGAACTTCTGCCGTCTTGTCTCCTCAACCCAAACCTGATTTAGG
This sequence comes from Lemna minuta, assembly GCA_024174645.1. NCBI lineage: Eukaryota > Viridiplantae > Streptophyta > Magnoliopsida > Alismatales > Araceae > Lemna > Lemna minuta. Next base: position 112,918 of record CM044107.1, read on the forward strand.
GAAGAAGTCATCTAAATTATCAATTTCCAAAAATGAATATTTTCGAAACCACATTAAATTCCAAAAATAATGAGTTTCGGCTCGTTGATTACATATTCCTATGAATGCACGCACACTCATCGATAGAGCGACTGATTAATTTTCAGACAAACAGATGACGCATGTTAGATGGATGCACTTTCAAGAATGTCACCTCTCTCAATCCCATTCTCTCTCTATCTTACCATCGCCCTTCTTCATCTCTCCCCTTCTCCACCTGCGTGGTCTCCCCTCCATCCAGAACTTTCCCCCAGTCTCTCTCACTCACTCTTTCCCTCTCCTATCCTCTCCTGCGCTCACTCCGTCCGCTTTCTCTTCTCTTCTCTTCTCTGTCTGTCTCGCCTCCTTTCTTTTCTCTCGCTCCCCTATAGCCCGGTTTTCTAGATCATAAAAAACGGATAGCTTGGCTGAACTCTAGGATCCTCCCATCTTGGTCTGCCGACGCTGCACCAACCGGGGCCACGTTGTTGAAATTGGATGCAAAACTGCCACATCAGCACTACAAGACAAAAGGGAAAAAGCCTTCTAGCCTATAAATAGAGGTCTTGTAATAGGAAAAGTGATGGTAGAGAAATATAGAAATTTGTTTACTTTATTTTGAGTGACAGTCTTCCTCTTTTCTTCCTCTCTCTCTCTCTCTCTCTCTCTCTCATATTTCAGAGTATATGATGGGGACCACTCGCCCCCAAGGAAGATCAACGGCCCTGAACCGGTAACAGAACCAGAAGATTCCGCCGGGTCAGAACGGGAAATTGAAACGGTTGAAGAACGGAAAGGGCTCCCTCGGCGCCCGGCGAAACTGACGACCAGGCCGTCAGAATACTTCTACTTCTAGCATCTTCTCCTTTTACCCTTTTTGAAAACATTAAATAGGAGGTTCCTTTTCGACGAGAAAGGTAACTCCGACTTCTAAGGAAAGTTTACGAGTTCATCCTGTGAGCAACTGGAAGAGCTCTTCCCGTGAGTCAGAGAGCTAGCCATGAGGGCGCGACGCGAATCCGTTTACGTCGCTAGAGCCACTTCCTCCACCTTATCCTCTATATCTTCCGCCAATTTCTTCAGGCTACGTATTAGCGATTCGCCACGCATCATTTGGTATCAGAGCCATGGCCACTAGATCGGGAACTGAGTTTCGGCTGGGAACCAACACCTCCGGAATCCCAGAAGACATGCCGGACTGGGCAAAAGCCCTGGTCCGAAATGTAGAAGAGTTTCGACGGACCCAAGACGAGACGAAAACGCAGCTCGAATTTCTCATGAACCAAATATTAGACATCAAAACTGAGAGACCCGTCGAAGCCCCCATCCACGCGACTACACTCCCCGCCGAGTCCTCCTTAACCCGCATCGTCGAGGTCCGGGAGGAAGAAACCCAATGGGATGCCGCGAAACGGGGCGCCAAACCTGAGGTGACGGTGTTCAATGGATCCCTAGACCCAAAGAAGTATATGGATTGGGAAGTGGGATTAGAGGAGTATTTCGACTAGTTTCAACTACCGGAGAGTCGACGAGTCCAATTCGCACAGATGAAGCTTGCCGGGCAAGCCCGGATCTATTGGCGAAATCTGCAGGCCACCGCCAAGCGACGACGCGACCCCCCGGTCACCACGTGGGAGGAAATGAAGAGCCAAATGCGAGGGAAGTTTGTCCCGGCCTGTTATCGACCTATGATCATAGACGAGTGGCAACACTTACGACAGGGGGACGGATCAGTAGTGGACTACATCGCGCGGTTTGACGATCTCATGATTTGATGCAATATCGACGAGGAGCCGGTGGCTACTCTCGCCCGTTTTTGAGCCGGACTCAGACCTGAATACCAACGGGAGCTAATTTTGCAGGAGGTAACGACACTCGAAAAGGCCTATCACTACACCACCAACATGGAGCTTTACTCCTCACATGCCCAAAAGGACCACCACCGCTTGGTTCTCGACCCTCGAAACGGTACGCTCACTACCTCCCGTCTCGGCGAACACTCTTCAAAATCCTCTGCCACCGTCCAACCCTCCGACCGCCACCACCCCACCCTGCCACACCCTCCTCTGCGACTACTCCTCCCACCTCCCGTTGCACCCACCGTGACACACGCCACGCCAACGCTTGATGGTTATGGAACTCGTACCGGATACACGGAGAATCTCCAATCAAATCAATCTGTGGTGACCCCTGCTCTCCCTTCCAAACGATCTGCTGAAGGGCGAAATCCGGGGGGGATACGACCAAGACCAGCTCCCGCGCAGTCACCGACTACAAACTCGCGAGTTGTCTGCTTCAAGTGCCAGGGATGGGGCCATTTCGCATCCCAATATCCGTCTCAACAGCAAGCCACTCGTCCTGCGCAAGCCCTCATCGTCGAGATCCACAACGACGAACACCCCCCCCCCCACGTCACTGAACCGGTTACGGAGGTCTATGAAGCCGACCCCGATCTCGCGGCTGGTTTCGAGGGACTCCCCGGGTTTATGGGATGCATCATCAAGGAAACCATTCCGTTGACACCCCTAGAGTGCACCATCACTCTCGCTAGGCCATTGAATACAAATCCCGGAGGCCCACTCCTGACATTGCCCCAGGTGCAGGGAACTGAAGATCCGCACTTCCATCTTCTCTACCTTCACGAAGATCGCCAACTCCGTCATCAAAATTTCTGGTCGACAACGGGAGTGTGGTCAATGCGGTTGCGGCCTCCTCCATTTCAGCACTCGGGCTCGACCCGAAATTCCACCCCGTACCCTACAAGGCCATGTGGATTAACGATGTCTCGTTGTCGGTAACGCATCGGTGCCTCGTACCCTTACGAGTAACGGGATACGGAGCAGAGGTCTGGTGCGACGTCCTGCCCATGGGCGTAGGGAGCGTCTTGCTCGATCGACCCTGGCTATACGACTTCGATGTGGCGCAGTACGGGAGGGCCAACTGCTGCGTCTTCTACTTTGGAGGTAACAAACATATTTGACAGCCCTACATTCCACTTAATCGGACCGACGAACCTTCGGCGACTGAGTCGGCAGTCCGGAGCCCGACGCCTCCACTCCTTGCTCTGGTCACTGCTCGTCAATTTATCAAGGGACTGGAGAGTGACGCTCCAATGTGGGCGGTCCAGGTGAGAACCAAGATGGCGGCAACACCCACGGATAGCTATCCCACCTTCCTTCAAGAATTCGCCGATGTCTTCCCTGCCGAGTTACCCGATTCGCTGCCGCCAGACTGCACCATCTAGCATTTCATCGACTTTATCCCAGGTGCGTCCCTGCCCAACCTACCTCATTACCGATTGAACCCCACACAAAGCACTGAGCTCCAGTGGCAAGTGGAAGAATTACTCCGCCGCAGCCTCATCCGCAAGAGTCACAGTCCGTGCGCCGTCCCGGCCCTCCTCGCCCCCAAGAAGGACGATACCTGGCGGTTGTGCGTGGACTGTCGGGCGATCAACCGAATTACGGTACGCTACCGATTTCCCATCCCCTGCATCGACGACTTGCTCGATCAACTCTCCGGCGCAGAAATATTCTCCAAGCTAGACCTGCAAAATGAGTATCACCAAGTACGAATCCGCGCGGGAGACGAGTGGAAGACGACTTTCAAAACTGGAGAGGGACTCTACGAGTGGCTCGTGATGCCATTCGGCCTTTCCAACGCCCCAAGCACTTTCATGCGTCTGATGAATGAGGTGCTGCGCCCCTTCGCTGGTAAGTTCGTGGTCGTCTATTTCGACGACATCTTGATCCACAGCCGGTCCACCGTCGAGCACAAGGTAGATCTACAAACGGTCTGCGCCAAACTTCATGCAGCAAGCTCTTCGCCAACGTCAATAAGTGTGCATTTTTGCGCTCTTCGATTACATTCCTCGGGTTTGTCATTTCCATCGCGGGCATTGCCGTCGATCCGGGTAAGACCGCAGCCATCCGGGACTGGCCAACTCCGAAGTCTTCGTTCGAGGTGCAGAGCTTCCACGGCCTCGCGCAATTCTATCGCGGTTCGTCAAGAATTTTAGCTCGCTAGCCGCTCCCCTTACCGACCTCCTCAAGGCAACCCAATTCGAGTGGAATTCTCCCGCCGACCGGGCTTTCCAGCAGATCAAGATCGCTCTCATCTCCACGCCGGTCCTTCGTCTACCAGATTTCAACAAACTATTCGACGTCGCGATATACGCCTCCGGCTTGGGCATTGGAGCAGTTCTATCTCAAGACCTCCATCCAGTATCCTTCTTCAGCGAGAAACTCAGTGAACCCAAGAGCCGGTATTCCAATTATGATCAGGAATTATACGCCATCGTCCAGGCCCTCAAAATTTTGGAGACATTACCTTCTTCACCAGGAGTTCATGCTCTACAACGACCACGAAGCCCTCCGTTTCCTACATTCGCAAAAGAAATTAAGTGCGCGGCACGGACGATGGGTGGAAACGTTGCAGGACTACACCTTCTCCCTACGGCATCGACTGGGTTGTGAGAATAGGTTGGCCGACGCTCTAAGTCGTCGATCACACACCCTCCAGATTTCGCAAGCAGCCATTATCGGGTTCGATCGCTTCCCCTTGTGTATCAAGATTGCCTGGATTTTCGCGAGTATTGGGCCAAACTCGCTCACTTCACAGCCGATTATTTGGAGTATCGGATTGATGCTGGATTCCTCTTCTTCCGTGACTGTCTATGCGTCCCCTCCGGGTCCACCCGCGACTTCCTCATTTGGGAGCTCCATGGCGGCGGGCTCGCGGGGCATTTCGGCATCACTAAGACCACCCAGGCGCTGGAGCAACGGTACTATTGACCTCACTTACGCCGAGATACCCGCCGGATGATTGGTTGGTGCACCATCTGCACTATCGGCAAAATGACGAAGCAGAATACAAGGTAGTACCTACCCCTCCCTGTACCTGATTCACCCTGGCAAGAAATCAGTCTCGACTTCGTCTTGGGCTTACCCAGGACGCGGCGGCAGCTGGATACCATCCTGGTAGTAGTCGACCGGTTCAGTATGATGGCTCACTTCATCGCCTGTTCTAAGACCGCAGACGCCGCCCACACCGCCCAACTCTTCTTCAACGAAATCGTTCGCTTGCATGGAGTCCCGCGAAGTATCGTCTTTGATCGCGACGTCCGGTTCACTAGCACATTCTGGAAAACACTCTGGCATCTTATGGGGACGACGCTCCAGTTCTTGACCGCATTCCACCCCCAAACAGATGGTCAGACGGAAGTCACCAATCGTTCGTTGGGCAACCTCCTGCGCTGCCTCGTCCAGGAAAATACCGCCACTTGGGATGAACTCCTACCGCGCGCGGAATTCGCCTACAACGCCTCCAGTCACCGCGCCACGGGGTACTCTCCCTTTCAGGTTAACACAGGGCGTAACCCGAACCTGCGCGTCGACCTTGTTCCCCTCCCCTCGCTGAAAGCCTCTTCCACGGAAGCCGTCAACTACGCCACCGACCTCACAGAGATACACCACCAAGCAAAAGAACGGATCACCGCTTACAACTCCAAGATCAAAGGTACGGTTGATGCACGACGCCGATTCCTCGCATATCAAGTAGGAGATATGGTGATGATACGACTCCGTCCGGAATGCTACGCGATGGAGAAAGCCCACAAGCTACACCCCCGCGCGGCGGGACCTTTGTCTGTTCGCCGAGTAATCAACTCCAACGCCTACGACATCGCTATACCCCCGGATTGGGGGATCTCATCGACATTTAACATCTGCGATCTCGTGGCCTACCAAGGACCTCTAGAGGTCCCACCCGAACCCGGACTACCCCCTAACTTGACGGAGTCGAGTCTTTTTGCGCTGGAGGAGAATGATGGGGACCACTCGCCCCCAAGGAACATCGCGACCAACGGCCCTGAACTGGTAACAGAACTAGAAGCTTTCGCCGGGTCAGAACGGGAAATTGAAGCAGTTGAAGAACGGAAAGGGCTCCCTCGGTGCCCGACAAAATCGACGACCAGGCCATCAGAATACTTCTACTTCTAGCATCTTCTCCTTTTACCCTTTTTGAAAACATTAAATAGGAGGTTCCTTTCGACGAGAAAGGTAACTCCGAATTCTAAGGAAAGTTTACGAGTTCATCCTGTGAACAACTGGAAGAGTTCTTCCGTGAGTCAGAGAGCTAGCCGTGAGGGCGCGACACGAATCTATTTACGTCGCTAGAGCCACTTCCTCCACCTTATCCTCTCTATCTTTCACCAATTTCTTCAGGCTATGTATTAGTGATTCGCCACGCATCAGTATATGTGTATGATCTTGAGTTGCTTGTAAGCAATCTCTTGATGATATTGTGAGCTTATTTCAAATCCTTCACATGTTTGGTACATTGATCCCTAATTCCAACCCAGTCTCTGTGAATTAGGTATTTCACGGACATCGTCGAGACCCCCAACTCATTTGGCTCGCTTCTCTTCCATTCCCAATTTATTCTCTACTTGCACCAGCATTCTCAACTTTTTTCGCCCGGCCGCACCCATTCTCAACATTAACCATTTCCCATTTATTTATAAACTGTCGATCAGAAATCAGACACTATTGCTCTCCACCTTACTACTAGACCCATGGAAAAAGTTCTGTGAGTTTTTTCTTGCCTTTCACCTTACTATCATAGACCTTGGATGATAATGGCAGAATTTTGTGTTCGTACATAAACGATAATCAAATCTGATGAGAATGATATTACCTCAATTTTTATTTACTAAAATTCTCTAAGCGCGTCATCTACTTCTCCGTTTGTATCTGTGGAAAGGTAAAAATAGAACGAGGGAATACACCTAAGTAATTTGAGGGTTACATGAGGAGGCAAGGACAAGGCAAAGAGGGCTTTCACATGAAAGAGAGAGAGAGAGATATGTGAGTTTTGGGCCAAGATTAAAGCAAAACAACGAAAAATAAAGACAAGATAGTTAGTGTCATACATTGACACTGCAAGTGGTCCACAGAGGAGACAACAACATGAGAGATTTTTTCATCGGGGGGTTGAGATGTTGATAACAGAGACAATGCATGTGATATGAGATAAAGGTATCGAGCAAAATGCGAGATAGAACAGCTCCAATGCTACTTATAGAGACAAAAATGTGATGCTCGTGGCATTTGTCGTAGGAGAAAAAAGAGACGTGCATGGGTGCTCTTGCCTTTGGGCTGTCCCTTGTATGCGGGTGCTCCTACTTGTGGGCATTGCCCTTGTGGAAATATATGAAAGTCTATCAGGTTTTGTGCAAGGGCGAGGTAGGCCGTGTCCCCAAACCCAGAGGCTCTAAGCCTTTGAATAGTTCCCACTTTATTGGGACGAGACACTATATTGACACAACCTCATGTACAATGATGCTGCTTAGCGAATGAAGCATCTTCTAATCCGACCGTCATCCCCAGCAAAGATGGTCATCAGATATGCCAAGTTACACAACACTCCACCTCTCCCTTTATAGAATTGGATGATACTTTGGAGCAGTACCGAGCCGGTGTCACAAACTTTGAATAAACATGCATCTCATCTACTCCACTCCCCCCGACGAGGCACGATAAGGTTTCTCATTTAAATGACCCAAAAGTAGCTTAAAAAGCAAAGGTAGTAAATGCTCCTATGTTTAGGCTAAGGCTCTCATGTGACTCCCTAATGCCCAAGAAATCAATATGGCACAAGCTACGTCGTGCTAGTGAAAATAAGTTCACGTATGTGCCCATGTTATTCTAATAACACGCACAATAACTTGACATTTTAAAAAGCACCCTAAATTTATAATTTTTTTTTTCAAAGAGTGGTTATACTCACATTTTAAGAAAAAAAGTTGTTAACAATTTTATTTTCTCTCACCCTTTCTTCGTGCTACACAATACGACATCACGAGTTTCATCTCATAACTCGAAGCATGGTTCACTCGGTGTCATGAGCCATGTGATGATTTGATAACATGCAATCTTAATGTGATAAAACATGATTATTAATGCAAAATAAGGCATAAAACATTCCATTTATGTTCATGTTATCATACTTTGAGTGCATTTCTATCATTCTATGCAATTTTATGTTATAATCTCAAAATGCGTTAATTTAGGGTTAATTATGATGAATTAAAGATTAAAGCTTTTATAACCTGTATTTACTTGAGATTATAAATGGTTTTTAAAGTTAAATAATAAGAGAAATCATTTTTATGAACAATCATTTCATTTTCTAAAATTAAAATCTTAAAGAAATGAATGTATCTTTGAAATAAGAATTAAATCTCTTGTTATTTAAATAATTTGACTTTTTAGAATGATAGATAATTAAATTTCAGATCAAATGAAAGAAATTTGGATTAATTTGGAGTTGTATTTTGAAAGTTATGATTTTTACAATTTTTAGGGATTTTTCTGGATTTTTCTGATTTTATTTTTCGATTTAAAACGTTTAAAATTAATAAAAAAATGGCAAAAAGCGGTTTATTTCCGCTCGGGGCCCCGTGGATGCGACGTGGCACTCAGGGCCACGTGGCAGCGCCACGCGGGCCCACGCGGCGCCTACGCGGCACATGCATTTATTTACATATTTTATATAGGACATATATATAATGGGTATGTCAGCCTTCCGTAGACCGGAAGGGTATTGAACCCATAAGATCGTCGGGTCTTATAAACCCGACGATTCCCTTTCTTTTATTCCGTGTGGGACTAATCCACACGACTTTTATAGTTGCAGGTGACGTGGCAAAAGGGGGAGGCGTCGGATTCAAACAGGCGATGAAGATCGGACGTGGATCGCGTGGACTTAAAGTCCACTGATCATCAATCACGCACGTGGCTTAAAAGCAAAGTTATAACGGTCAGATTTTATGCGACGTGGCGGCATCACATGCGTCGATCGCGTGGACGGGCGGACCATTAAGCCTTGATCAAGCACGTGTTTAAACGCAAGAGTTATGACGGTAACGATTTAACGCGCCGAAACGCATCGCGACCGTCGGATCGCGATCCAACGAGCGGAAATTGATGCGTTTTATAACGCACGACGTGAGGATCGATCTGGAGCGTCCATCGGCAATCCGACGGCTATGACATTTTTGTAACAATTCACCTTGATGCGTTTAATCCGGACCGTTGATGAGGATTAAACGCATGAATCGGACGGTTACGCCCATTTTGGCCTATAAAACGAAGAGTTTTTCGCGATTGTAAGACATTCGAGGAGGATTTTGCTTAATCGACCCATCTAAACCCTTCCTCTCTTGAATCTCTCACTTGTAATCGTTTCTAGACACAATTTCGCGTCCACGGAATGTTTATAAGTGAGATTTCATTGATCGATAATGGAGAATTTGTCCCTTGAACACCGATGTTCACGTTTGAATTCGCGGAATAAATAGCCGTCGATCCGGCGATCAATTGGATTGATTTGATCATTATCTCACGTTAGAAAACAATTTCTTCCTCTAATCTATCGTTATGTATCATCAATTTTAATTTTAGGATCTTAATTTAGTTCAATTTCGATTTTAATTTCAGTGTATGTTCTTCGCGATTCCAAAAATTTCCTCCCACTTCCATCTTTGATTTCTCCGCGATTACTAATCCAAATCGAGTGATTTTTGATTCCGCGGATAGATCTTTGAGTTATCTTTCTAAAACCACTATTTTCCCTAATTTCTCACCTCAATTCATTGTCCAATTTGATCAATTTCCAAAAGATATCTCGAAAATACCTTAATTCCCTGTGGATTCGACCCTTATTTACCATTATGCCACTCAATTCATGATTAATTCCCAAAATTGGTAAGTTAGGCTTAATTTTTGATACGAGACCGTGTGAAAACGATGACCTCGCGGTCTCATCTCGTCAAATGGCGCCGTTGCCGGGGAATTTAAGGCATATTTTTGAGAAAATTCTTCAATTTTGACTTGGTCAACATCGGATTTTTCTTTTTATTTCTTGAATTTAACTCGCATCGATCATAATTTGAGTGATCCGAAGTAAATTCCATCTTCGTGATCCTTAATTCAACGAGAATAAGTGAATTCGACCCCTTCTCTACGGATTACGGGCGATCATTTTTCAAAATCGCGTTAAGAAATTATAAACACTCACGGATACCGACACCCAGGTATGATCTTTGCCATTATTTGATAATTAGTATTATATAATTATTTTCATGAGATGTCATTCATTTAGAAAACATGTTTTAATGCCTTCCGAAGAGGATCATTTATCTTAAATGATCCTCAACTCGATGCCATCTTGAGTAAATTTCCCTCTTCTAAGGATTACGGTCTATTGCTCACATATATCGTTTTGAGAGGGCCAAGCTCTCACGGAATCACGCATGACTTGTTTTTCTAAATCATTGTTGAATTTTTATCTTTATTAAAATTCATGATTCTATTCGAAAAATCTTGTTGTACTAGGGTTATTAAAGTTTTTCTCGTCGTCCTAGGCCGACCCTCAAGCGTGATGTAGGAAACATCGTCGCTTAGTGTCGAGTGTGCGCACTCGCCAAGCTGGTAAAGAAGAACGCTGAACTCTACACGCCACTTCCAGTGCCGACCCGCCCATGGGATGATGTCAGCATGGACTTCATTTTGGGACTTCCGTGCACTGCACGACGACATGACTCGATCATGGTAGTCGTCGATAGGTTCTCAAAGATGGCGCACTTCATGCCGCGTTCGAATACCTCCGACGCCTCCAAGGTTGCTAGCCTCTACTTTATAGAGATTGTGTGATGCAGGACCGTCGGGTGAATCGGTCCGGCGCTAATATCCTCTAAGGGGGAACTAGGAATGGAAGAACTATGAATTCTAAATGATGTAATGATGTCTAGACTCTCCTCAAGCAGCCAACCTTCCGGCGCGTCGTCACAAGTGCTCTGGGGTGCACCGAGTAGGATGGAGCGGAAGTCCTCCCGGATCCGTCGACGCGGGAGAGAGAACAGTCTCGGGTCGTCGGGGTAAGCTCGATCGTCAACCCGGCGGCCGGATCCACGATCCCAATCCCGTACCCTGACGTCTCTCAACCTAACTAGGTCCGAAGGCGGTGGAGACAAGTGCGGAAAGCACTGAAGGAAATATAGAACTTCAAAGTAGAGAAAGGGGGACTGAATGCCTAACTGCGGGCGCGAGCCCGGTCGGTCGGGGCGAGGAGGTCGTCGGGCGCGGCCGCGATGTCGGGACGCCGCAGCGAGTCGCGAGGGGGCGCGGAGGAGGCGGTCGGCGCGGGCGGGCGATGACGGGCTCGCAACGAGTCCGTCGGGTCGTAGCGAACGTGGTGAAGGCGGGAGGCGCGTCCTGGGCCGGTTGAGGGCGATGCAGGCCGGTTCGGGGCGGTGCAGGCCGGTTGCAGGGCCGGTGCGGACTGTTACAGGCCGGTGCAGGCTGTGCAGGGCCGGTTCGGGCGAGTCTGGACCCGGTTGGGGCGGCCACAGTGGTCTGAACCGTCGGGTCGGGAGCCGATCCGGACCGGTTTGGGCCGGATCAGGCTCAGGGGCGATCTGGACCCGGCCTGGGCTGAGGTCGGATGCAGGCGGCCTGGCCAGTCGAGTGGTACGGGGCCGGTTCGGGCTGGCTCGGGCCGGCCCTGGGGCGGTCCGGGTGAGTCAGGCGGCCCGGGGTGAGTCAGGCGGCCCGGTTGAGTGAGGGGGGGTGGGAGCGATTCCCGCTGAGTCGGCTCAGCGGGAATCGGTCGATTCCCTCCCTGCTCTGCGGCTTGCGCGGCGGCGGCGGCGGAACGGGCGGCGATCGCGGCGGAGCGGCCAGCGGCTGCTGCGGGCGGCGGCAGCGCGGGCGAGTTTCGCGGCGACGGTGGCCTGGTTCGGCGGCGGCGGCTGGCGGCAGCAGGCGAGCAGCGGCGGCTTAGCGCAGCGGCAAGGGCGGCTGGCGGCAGCGGCGCGAGTGCAGCTGCGGCAAGCATCGGCGGCGCGGCATGTGCGCGGCGCGGACCTCGGCAGCGGCTGCACGGCGGCTTAGGCGCAGCGGTGGCGGCGGCGTGAAGCGGCCCGGGGCTAGGGCAAGGGTGGCGGCGGCGGCACGATCGGTGCGGCGGCGCGGCGGCGTCGGCGGTTGGACTCCCTTCCCTAACCTTCCTTGAGCAACCACTTGAGAGGATGATTCCTTCTTTTTCTCAAATGACGGCTAGGGTTTGTGGGGGTCCCTTCCCCTCTTATAGAGCCCTTGGCGGGCCAAGAAGGAAAGGGCCCACTTGAGGCCCACAACCCACACCCATACTCATAGAAATAGAATAAAGGTTCACAAAGGGAAAGGGCCTTAGGCTAGGGTCCGAAACAAAGGAAACCCACCCAAAGGCCTAAAGAGAGAAAGAGAGACATGCAAAGGCCCGCTTAAACACGTGCGGGCTAATAAAGTCATAATAAAATAGAAAGCGGAAAAGATAGCTCCACGCGCGCGAGCTCTACGAAATGTGTCGTGGCGAGAAGAGGGCCTCACTTGGTGTAGTGAAACTCGGGATCCTTCGTCTTCGCCTGTCGAGGGGGCTGGACGCGCGTAGGTGTCGGCTCCACCGGCGCCGTAGTGTCATGCCTTGGTGGCGACGGGGGTCGTACGCCACCATTGTGCGGCTGATAACATGCTATATTTACATCATAAAAGATAATTTTTCATGCATATTAAAGTATAAATAATTTCATTTCCATGCATGTTATCATACTTATATGTATTTTTCTATTATTCTATGAAAAAATCATTATAATCTCAAAATACTTTAATTAGGGTTAATTTTGATAAATTAGAGTTTACTAATTTGATAACCCATATTTTTCTTGAGATTATAACTGTTTATAAAGTTAAAATAATAAGAGAAACAATTTTTATAAACATTCATTTCATTTTCTAAAGTTTAAAATCTTAATAAATGAATGTATTTTTGAAATAATAATTTTAACTCTTATTATTTATTAAATTTAAATTTTTAGAATAATAGATAATTAAATTTTGGATCAAATGAAAGAAATTTGGATTAATTTGGAGTTATATATGAAAAGTTATGAATTTTCTATTTTTAGGGATTTTTCCGAATTTTTTTTGAATTTATTTTCGATTTTTATCGATTAAAATAATTAAAAATAAGGCAAAAAAAGCCTTTTATTTCGGCGCGGGGCCACGTGGATGCGACGTGGCACTCTGGGCCACGTGGCAGCTCCACGCGGACCCGCGCAGCGCCTACGTGGCGCGTTATACGTATATATATGTATATATATTATTTACTATAGTTATAAAAGGGGTCTTTAGCCTGCCCTATATGGGGAGGGTTATTAACCCAATAAACCGTTGGGTCTTATAAACTCGACGGTTTCCTAAATTATTTTCCATGTGGGACTAACCACACACGCTTTTAACGTGCAGGCGACGTGGCTGATGGAGGAGCGTCGGATCGTGATGGACGCATCGATCTCATGCGTCTATCAGATGGAGTGCGGACCACCAAAGGATCATCATGCACGTGCTCAAAAGGGAGGCGTTATAATGGCTCTGATGTAACGGTGGCGGATCACATCTGGACTGCACGATCGTGATCCAACGGGCACGATCAAACGCGTTTAAAACGCCAATCAAATGGAGCATCTGGACCATCCATCAACGATCCGACGGACGCGATATTTTCAAAAATGGTCCATCGTGGACCGTTTACCGTAACCGTCGATCATTTCGATCGGACGGTTACAATCAAACACCCTATAAAACTCTATGTTCTTCGTCGTTCTAAGCATCCGAGTTGAGATTTCAATCAAATTGACTGTCTAGACACCCCTCTCTCTCGTTTCTCTTGAGTTCTTCCTCTTCCTCTTTCATTTCCTCACCCACGGAGGGGTAGAAGTCGAGATTTGGTGGAAAATTGAGGGAGAAATCGACGCTTGAAGCTTGTCGTGACGTTCTTAGTGTTCATCGCGATAATTGGTTTAATCGTGACATTTCGATCGCTAAATGGGTTTAGTGGAAGCGGCTTTACCTTAATTATCTTCCTATCATGTTTAATATTCGTTTAGATTAGGATTTACATTTCAATTTTGCTAAATTTCATCTAAATTCGCGATTTCGACGTTCCGAAATTTCTCTCCACTTTGAATCTTGATTCCTCCGCGAAAATCAAGTCCAAATTTGACGATTTTTGATTCCGTGGAATCGATTTGAAGTCTTCTCTCTTAAAATACCATTTTCCCCAATTTCTACCATCGATTTCTCGTCCGATTTGATCAAATTTGAAGATTACATCAAGAAATTGCTTAATTCCCTGTGGATTCGACCCTTATTTACCATTATACCCTTGAATTCGTGATTAATTCTCAAAATTGGTAAGTTTGGAATAATTTTTGACGCAATACCACGTGAAATCGACGACCTCGCGGTCTCGTCTCGTCAGCGGCTCCATGGACTACCCTAGTCTATAGTCTCACATCGTGAGGTACGGTTAACCAACCATTTCTGGAGGACTCTTTGGAGCTTACTTGTGGACTAAGCTCAAGTTCTCCACTGCTTATCACCCGCAGACTGACGACCAGACTGAGGTCGTCAATCGCAGTTTAGGGAATCTACTTTGGTCTTTAGTCGGCGAGAGCTTGACCACTTGGGATCTGATCATACCACACACCTATTTTGCCTACAACTCCTCGACTCACCGTACCACTGGCATGAGTCCCTTCGAGATTGCACATGGCTTAGCCCCCCGCAAGTCCCTAGATCTAGTACCCGTGGACCCTCATGTTAGAGTTTCCGAGGATGGTGTCGCATTCGCCCAGCAAGTTGGTCAGTTGCATCAGGACATCCACGATAAGATACAGAGTCAAAATGCAGTGTACAAGCATGCTGCTGATAAGCATCGTCGACCCCGGATCTTCCAAGTGGGAGACCAGGTTATGGCGAGGTTGAGACCCGAGCGTTATGCTCCGGGCTCGCTACAAATCTACACACTCGTAGCACCGACCCGTTTCGCGTTCTTTCTTAGATAGGCGAGAATGCCTATGTTTTCGACATCCCTCATTCATGGGGGATTAGCTCCACGTTCAATGTGGCGGATTTGGCGTCGCATCAAGCCCCACCTCTTTTGTCTGATGTCGAGCCTTCATCTACCGGCCCTTTCTCCGAGAGAGTTTGCCATGGAGTCCACTCCCCCCATTTTATCACCTGATTGGCATGAGCGAGTTGAGGAGATTCTTCGGGAGTTAATTGACTTTTAGGGGATGGAGTTTTGCGGAGATTCCTAGTACGTTAGCAGGGTCGCCTAATAGGCTCGAGGTCGTTGTGTGTTCAAGCCTAAAAAACTTACTATTTATAAGCGAGGAAGCTATGAATGATAGAGTTATGTAGGGTGTATAGCTTTCTAGGTCGATCCACATGGATTCTAGGGCACAACAATATCAATAATAGGATTAGATATGAGGATTTGGGTAATCGGGAGAGAAATGTAGTACGAGGGAGAGGGAATTAGAGAGAATAAGGAGCTAGAGAAGGGATGTTTTCAGGAGAAATAAATAAGGAGGAGTAATAAAATAGATAGATAGCAGAGGATAAATAGGGGGAGATAGAGGGAGAATATAAAGAGAGGACTAGATATAGAATGAGAGAGAAAGATAGAAAGAATGTCAATTTTGAGAAAGAACAGAATGGGAGAGAGAGAACCGTGATGAGAGAGAGAGAGAGAGATTAAAGAATTAATATAAAATATGAGGGAGTAAAGAGAGAGAGAAAGATTGCAAGATCAGAATAGTGCAATGAAGATATCGGAAAAGAGGGAGAGGAGATGGGATTGAAGGTGACCCAGAAGGAGATTAGGAGAGAGAAGGGGGAGATTAGGAGAGAAAAGGGAGTTTGCGGAAGTAATGACCTGAGGGGAGTGTGAGGGAAATGAAGTAGAACGTGAGATAGATACTCGAAAAGAAAGAAACGGAAGATGAAGAATGAATTTAGAGATTGAATGAGAGACTCAAAGCGGTAGAGTTTGGAAGTGATGGGAATCAAAGCGGAACGAAGAGATAGATGAAGGAGAGCATAATACAAAATGTAGTAGAGGGAGAATCGTACGGAGGCGGCAGCAGAAATGGATAGAAGAAGAGAAATGTTGGGAGCAGAAGATGAAGAATTTGCCACGAAAGAGGTCACACAGGAGAGAGAAACGTCGAGAGGACAGAAGAAATTAAATTAAATATGGGACATGGAGATGTAGAAAAGAATTTGGGGAAGAGACGGAAGTGAAGACAAGAGGGCAATGAGCGTGAAGACAAGAGGGCAATGTGCAGGAAGACGCGAGGGCGTGAGGAAAGAAAAGAGAGAAGGACGATTATGAGAATGAATTTTAGCGGGAGATTGGGACGGAAATGAGAGGACGAATGGAAGATTAAAAAAAAATTGGAAATAAAGAACTAAAGCTTGAGTTTAACGGAGAACGGGAAAGAGATTAACGAAGAAACGGAAGAAAGAAAGGGAGAGGGAAAGACAAAAATGAGGAAGAGCAAGAAAATAAGAGGGTGAAAGAGAAGAGTTAACGGGAAGATGGAGAAGATGATGGGCGAGAGGGAGCGAGAAGAAGGTGAAGCAAACTAGAAAGTGGACAGAGAGGCAGGTATGCAAGAGTGCAGGAGACGAGGAACGAGACGACAAGGGAGAGCGAGAGAGAGTATGTGAAATCACGAGAGAGATGAAATTGAAGAGAAAGAGGAGAAGAGAGGGAGAAGACTCGGAGCGGTGTGAACCTTGAATGCACTGTGTGTATTGGAAGTGAATTACAACAATATTTATAGTGGTTTGAGTTAGAGAGGAGACGAGGTTGGTGGTCTGTTGTGGGGCGACATGGTTGTAACCGTTTTGCCCTGTCGTACATGAATCACCAGACTCGCGAGATTCGCTCTGCAGCTATTTTCGCCCTGTAACCGTTTCGCTCTGATTGTTAGCGTCCTTAACATCCCCCTGCAAGCTCAACGCGGGGTGAAGATTGAGCTTGGATCTGAGCTGGAGAAAACGGATTTTGGGGAGTGATTTGGTGAGGAGATCAGCGGGCTGCTCCTTGCCAGATATAACTCTGAGATGCAGCCGACGGGAGGTGACTTTTTCACGGACAAAGTGGAAGTCAATCTCGATATGTTTCATCTGGGAGTGGAAAACAGGATTAGCGGAGAGGTAGGTGGCACCAATGTTATCGCACCATAGCGTCGGAGATGGCAGAGGAATATAAAGTTCAGGAGAAAGGAAGTGATCCAGAGGAGTTCTGATGTGGTGTTAGCGATTGCCTTGTATTCCGCTTCAGTGTTGGAGCGAGCGACAGTGGGCTGTTTCATGGAGCTCCAAGAAACAAGATTGCGACCAAGATAGATAAGACACCCACTGGTAGAGCGACGATCAGAAGAATCGCCAGCCCAGTCGGCATCGCTGAAGGATGTGAGAAGCACAGGAGAGGCAGGACTAAACATAAGCCCATGAGTGGTGGTGCCTTTGAGGTAGTGGAGAAGATGCTTCAGGCGAGCCCAGTAGGTAACTTGAGGGGAGTGCATTGAGCGGCATGCCTGATTGAAAACATAGCAGATGTCGGGACGGGTAAAATTGAGATATTGCAGGGCACCGACAATGCAACGATAGAGATGAGAGGCATCGAAAGTGCCGGTGGAGGAGGTGAGGTGATAACATGCATTTATAACTTAAATTCTTATCCTAATTAACTCATATTCATGCTTATTTTATGTGAATATGATGCATGTTATCATACTTTTTAGGAATTTTCTCCATTGGTATGTCATTTCACTAAAGTCGATATTTATGCATAAATTAGGGATGATTTCATGCTTAATAGATGATTAATCTTTTATTAAGTTTAAATTAATAGAAGTTAATCTCTTTTGTTGAATGATTTTTGACTTTAGTGCATGTTTTGAAGGATAATTTCAAGATGAATTTATGATTTAGAATATTTATTAAGAAATGAGTTAAGTAAATTCTAATTCATCTTGATTTCTTCTTTGAAAATATATTTTAAATGACATGATGTTAAAAAGGAAGAAATTTTGTGATCCAATAGAGAAAATTTGGATTAAAAAGGAGTTGTATATTTAAAGTTATGAATTTCTCAAGTTTATGCCTTTTACTGATTTTTATTTGATTTTTAAATGAAGTTTTATTAAGTATTTTCTATTAAAAATCGCAAAAACGGGGGTACTTACCTGCAGGTGATGACGTGGCGAGCGGGGCCAGGTGGCGCGCGGGACCACCGCACGGGTGCGACGCGGCGCTGAGGCCACGTGGCAGAGCCGCGGGTGGCCCACGCGAGGCGCAGGAGGCGCACATGGCGCAGACACGTGACAGGAGGCCACGCGTGTCCAGGCGTCCACGTAGACGCCCGTGTGGGGCACCACGTGGCAGAGGGGGTTGGCAATTGGAGGGCCCACATGTTAGTGGGCCCTAGTAAGATAGTGGGGGCGGTTACGCGAAAGCGTTACACCGCCCCTTAATTTATACTCGATTTTTTCTACCTTTTCTTCCGTGTGGGACTATGTCCCACACGTTTTTTACCTGTGCAGGACGCGTGGCAGCTCAGTGGCCATCGGATCCAAGCGCAAAGCGTCGATCGCGTGGACCCGAGTCCACACGATCTTCATCACAACACATGCGCTTAAAGTGGGTTTAAGTGAGACGTTAGATGGCGACACGTGGCAGAGCGAGGAAGCATAGATCTTCATCATACGGCTGCAATTTTTTGTGATTGGAGGCATTGCACGATCGCCCGATCTTCATCAGACCTCCGCGATCTTTCGCGATCGGAGGCACTGCGCGACCACTCGATCTTCATCAGACGGCCGCGATCTTTCGCGATCTTGGCGATACACGTGGATTTGGAGATTCGTGAAAAAGGATAGAGGCTGAATCAAATTCCGTCGACTCCTCATCACTAGATAACGAGGATAATTACCTTATGCCCACTATTACTGAAGCGTAGTCAACAAGATATAGACGATAATCCGAGACGACATCACCGAACACAATTCGAGATAAATCACGAAACGACGACGATAATCCGAGACTTCCAAAGAAACCTAGCCAACTTAGGCAATTCTGCAACCGTTGACTTCATCACCAACCAAAGAGGACAATCTCTTTGTCAACTGCCATCACGAAATCCACGTACGAAGAAAGGAAAATATCACGATTCGCGTAATGTCTCATACACGGACAACCGCCACAAAGCGTCCCTTCGTTTCAACGCCCTTCTCTTCCTCCTTAAAAGGACGGTTGTAAATGGAAAGACAGATGTTGTTTCAAAAATAAACTTACGGTTCTTCCCTATTATCTCACTGTGTTCATTGTGTTCCACTTCCTCTCCCAAATAACTCTTCTCCAAGTTCTATCTCCCTTTTCTGTTCTCTCTCCCATTCTGTCGTCTGATAACATGCTATTTATACACGAATTTACATGATTATTAATGCAATTGAAGGCATTAATTATTCCAAATGTATGCATGTTATCATATTTTAAGTATATTTCTATCATTTTGTATCATTTCATATTATGATCTAAAAATACATCAATTTTATGGATTATTATACATAATTAAACATTATGATTTTTAATCCTAATTATAGTTAAGATCATAATCATGTTTTAATGATGAAAATATAAGAGAAAAGATCTTTATTAACATTTATGTATTTTTATAAATTTATTTTATAAGATACATGAATGTATTAATTTAATTAATATTTATTCTCTTATTATTTTAATAATTTGATTTTTTATAATATAGATTATTCAATTTCAGATCCAACAAAATAAATTTGAATTAATTTGGAGTTGTATTTTGAAAGTTATGAATTTTACAATTTTTAGGAATTTTACGGAATTTTTTTGAATTTATTTAAGTTTATTTTCGATTTTAAAAGCATTTTTATTAATTAAAATAAAAGCAAAAAGGGTGCATTTATCGCGAGGACCCATGTGGATGCGACGTGGCACTCAGGGCCACTGGCAGAGCCACGCGGACTCGAACGAGTGCTTGCGTGGCACTAATGTGACGTGTGTACATATATATTTTCATTATACATAGGTTATAGTAAATATAAGCATTCCCTAGAGGAACTCGCTGACTGCTATAATCTACCTCACCTTATATACCCGACAGGTTCTGTTAATTCTTTCCGTGTGGGACTAATTTCTCTTTTTCAGGTGATATCAATTGTCGGATTAAATCATGTGATGTATCACGCGTAGATGCGGTGGACGCGAGGTCCACCCGATCAAAGATCGAGCACGTGCGTTAAATGGAGTTTAAGTGAAATCATCGCGACCATTGATTTCATGAGTTATAATGGTTGAGATTCATCACGACCGATGGACCTCTGATTCAATCCAAACCACCCGATGAAGATCCAACGCATGCGATGAAACGACGCGCCTCTTCACTTAAAGACGTGGACAAATCTCAAGCCTTCATTGTCGATCGAACGCTCAGGACTTAATTGCAATGATTCGATCAACATGCATCTCATCGCGACTGTTGATCGGGATGAGTCCGTTAGATCAATGGTTACGCCCAATTTTCCCTTTAAATTGAACTGTTCTACGACGAAAAAGACTGCCCTTGAATTTTTGAGATAATCGAACTATCTAGACACCACAATTCAAGTGCGAATCAATTTCTTTGCATTCTTGACTCGTTTCCGCGTCCAAAGAGTGCTTGAAATCGGAATTTGATCGAGAGATCGAGGAGAAATCACATCTTGAACTTCAATTTCGTCTTCGAAAACGCGGAATGAAAAGCCATGCATCCGGCGATTAATTGGATCATTTTGAAGACTACTTTGGGTTAGATTGCATGTTTTCATCTTAATCTTTCATCATTTAGTGTTAATTTTACATTTTGAATCATAGATTAAGTTAAATTTTAGTTTAATTTTGGTTTTAAATCATTTTCGCGATACGAAATTTCTCACATTTTCAAACTTCGATTACTTAGCGAATTCTCATCCAAATCACTCGATTTTTGATTTTGTTGATTCGGAATTGAGTTATCTTTCTTAGTATCATAAATTGCCCAATTTCTAATCTCAATTCGACGTCCGATTTGGTCGAATTTCAAAGATATCTCTCAAAATTCCCTAATTCTCCGTGGATTCGACCCTTATTTACCATTACACCCTTATATTTGTGAATTAATCTTCAATTTGGTAAGTTTGGACTTTGTTTTGACACTATATCGTGTGTATTCAACTACCATACGAAATAGTCTCGTCATTGTTTTCATCCATCTCTAGTAAGAGATTAACCGAGGAAACTTGCTATCATTTGGCGATTTCAAGGACATCATCTTCTCATCCAAATAATGTACTCATCCTCCTCTCTCTTACTGTGTCTAATAGTTCTCCCATAGATCCATAAGTCCAACATTGATTCCTTTTCTTATCATCAATCTTATAAATACTATCCGAGATTATCATACATCAGATAACCCGAATCATTCCCCTATCACCTCCTAATATTCCTATCCGTATCTATATTATTCTCCCCATAAATCTAAATCTTAATTTATCTATTCTATATCACTTCTTCTATAACTTCTGTTTTATATCATCTGTCCTATACTCTCTATCGCATATTATCTATCCTAAATTATGTAATCTATATTCGCTATTTATAGTATCTATTATATAGATCTCCATTCCCTATTTCCTATTCTATATTCTCTATTCCATTATATATTATCATCCATTTTATCTTCTCCAATTATTCTCTTCTTTCTTATCTACAACTCTTCTGTTCACCACCTTCATCATCCCATTATTCTTATATTCTTATATATGATTTATCATCTCCTAATCCCCCTCACTCATTTCATTCTTATTATCCTCCAATATACTAATCTCTTATCTTCAAAATCTCCATTCCATAATTCCTCACTAATATACACAATTATTCCCCTTATGATATCATTCATATATCCTCATTCAATTGTAGGATTATTTCATAAATAATTTCAGTAAATATTCATATTATATTTCATTCATTTCTCCTTCATATTTATATATTTACATCATTATCTTCTTGCATATCATCATCACGAAATATCCTACATCAAAGGGACACCAAGGAGGGAGAATAGATGAGGAGGATAGAACTCGGATTTGAAAGAGACGGGAGAGAGAAGGGAACACACAAAGAACACAGACACAAATTTCCAATTAAGGAAACCAATTTCATTCCAACAACATCCGTAATTGTTTTACAATTGTTTCTTTTATATGGTGAAGAGAAGGACAGAGTTAGAGTGAAGAGATGCGTCGAGGGTAGTTACACGTATTTATTGGTAGTTACAGCATCTTTTCCTGGGTTGCTTCATGTGTCTTCAATGCTCCAATATTTGTAGAAGAATGAGATGTGGAATAATGTTGATCTGTTTAGTAATCGTGGCAGTTGTGGTGGTTACAAGGATGATTACTTGATCAGTCTGCAAATTCTCCCAACTTGTGGATGTCTTGCTTCAAATAGGGAGTAGTTATGGCTTGAATTAGTGGATTGACTCTTTGATTGTAACTTCTTTCATCAATAGTTGTCATCATAACTACTTTGACCTGGCTTTGACTTCAATTTTCTTCATATATAGGCTTCGATTTATGTAGAACCCAATCAAATCCCATTT
Source organism: Lemna minuta (assembly GCA_024174645.1). Taxonomy (NCBI): domain Eukaryota; kingdom Viridiplantae; phylum Streptophyta; class Magnoliopsida; order Alismatales; family Araceae; genus Lemna; species Lemna minuta. The sequence goes on from CM044107.1 coordinate 135,547, forward strand.
CTCAAGTTAAAAAAATTTAGATCTCTCCTATACTTCTAACTAAAGGTGGTTAATAAAAGAAATAAGGGAATTCTGAAACAAAGATGTTTCCAATTGACTTTGAGATCACATATTTACACTATTTTAAAGGTACCTATGATATAGTGGTTGGAGTTTGATTTGGGGAGGAACCTATATCAAGGTACAAGGATGGTTGACTTGGTCCAAATATGGAATTCTAGGTGTTCTAGGGAATAAGGGTTTAACTTCATATGACCAAGTCAACATTAGATCAGAATTTAATTGGAAAAGGAGGGAACTGAAGTCCCCTTGGATCTGCTCTCTCTTTTATTTTCTTGGAGAGGTTTTCTTCATTCTTTTCATGAATGGATAATTTCTCAAATTTTGGAATAAGGAGAAGCATGCTATTTTGTTGTTCTTTGAAACTGGTTCTCTTCCTTAGATCCTACCTAGGCTTATTTGGAACCCTTGTGTCTTTGTGTTGAAATGATTCTCCATTACAATGTCTACTCTGATATTCATGAGTCTCAAGTGGACAAAGAAGTATACGTATATGATAATCTACAAGAAAAAGGTTCTCCATGGGAGTTCTTATATACTTCATAGCTCCTAGATAGTATATGACAATCATGTTGGGATCGAAGGTTAATAATAAAAAACTGAGGGCACCTAATCATCTTCAAGGACTTCTTACTATATCCAATTGATGACCTTTTAGAGATCTCGTGAATAGGAATTTATAAGTCATAATCAAAATACAGTCATTCATCCATAAGATGTCTTTGTTGTCTCAAGTGAAAGGACCATATATACAATTGTGACATAAATTGACACAAAGCTTTAAAGAATATTATTGAATGAATATTCAATTATTAGTGCTAGGGCCTTCGCCTTGTCGTAAGTATTGAGTAGTTGAGCGTTTTAGTTTTTTTAGCCCATTTAAAACTTATTAGATATTTATCCTTGATTGCAATTTTGGGTTCTCCCTCAAAATGTCCTTAGAAATGGTTTTTGTATGACGATCTTGCAAGTTAGAGGTTTTGGAGGAAACTCATACAGACTCAATTAGCTATTGTATGGTTCTAGACAAAGTTCACAGATTTTGTGTGACAAATTCAAGTGCATTGCTCCATCCTTTGGTTCTCGTGGATGTGGTTGTCCATGTTCATGTTGATGAAATTTTATTGACCAGAAGAGACTTTAATAGAATTTTTTATGTCTAAATGTATCCTAAATTTACTCTCAAGGATACGAGGAAGCCTAATTATTTATGAGGTATTGAGTTTTCTTGTTTAGTCATATTTCATTTCTTCTATTAAGTGTTAAAAGGCCAGCTTTCTATTTATTTTTATTGGAATAAAATTGCAAGAATTTAATTATTTTTAAGAAAAGTCTACACTAGATATCTCCTTATCGTTTGTGGGGTAAAATGAAAGCCTATTTCTCAAGCCCATTCTCAACGTAAAGCCTGAATAAAAAATTAACGCCCATTCCCAACGTAATGGTCGTTCTCGCCACCGCACTGCCTCTTTCGTGGTAATGTTCCGACGGCCTTTGGTGGTGATGTGCTGGTAGTTGATGGTTCCGCTCCACCGCAATATATTCAATTAGATATTGAAATATTAGGGCACCATGAACATATGATCCTATCATCTAATATGTATGAGAAAACATAGTTACTAGGTTCTCTTGAAAGAGTTCTTGAAGCTATTCAAGCGTCTAGCCTTTAGTAATATCCACATAGTCTCCGGATAGTTGGATATCCTCTTCAAACCTCTTCACCCAGAGAGAAAGAAAATAAAGGAGAGAATTATCACAAGGTTTGCATGGGTACCGTGGGTTGTCGTCGTTCTCCCCCGATTTATAGACATTTGGTAGTGTGAGAAATTCAAGTGCATTGGTCCATCCTTTGGTTCTCGTGGATGTGTTTGTCCGTGTTCATATTGATGAAATTTTATTGACGGGAGAGACTTTAATGGAATTTTTATGTATAAATCTATCCTAAATTTATTCTCAAGGTTAGGGGGAAGCCTAATTATTTATGAGGTATTGAGTTTTCTTGTTTAGTCATATTTTGTTTCTTCTATTAAGAGTTAAAAGGCCAGCTTTCTATTTATTTTTATTGGAATAAAATTGCAAGAATTTCATTATTTTTATGAAAAATCTACACCAGATATCACCTTACCGTTTGTGGGTGAAATGAAAGCCTTTTTCTCAGGCCCATTCTCAATATTTGAAATAATTGTCGCCCGCCCGCGCGCTAGAAAGTACCCAGATTTCCGCGAATAAGTACGTCTGCATACAAGGTAAGCCGAAGCCAAGAAAGCGAGTACCGCGAAATCAAGAAAGCGAGCTCTCTCTCTCTCTCTGTGTCTCTTTCTCTCGTCGCAGGATTCTTCCGATGGGGACGTCGCGGAAGATCTCTGTTCTCTCTTCCCGAAGCCGCCGTATCCGTGGCCCGAGAGATGAAGACGGCGATAATCAAGAATGCGGAGCGGCGGAGACTTCTTGCTCCGACTTCGCCGCCGTCTCCGCTCTCATGGAGATGGTCGAGCAGCCGGCGTCCAAGAGAAACAAGCGGAAGGCCAAGTCTCCGCCGAGTACTCCCGCCGGCGAGAAAGCCGGTTGCATGGACTGCGGGGCGAGTTATTCCCCCATCTGGCGGATCGGTCCCCACGGCTTCAAGGTACTTTCCATCACCATCATCATCATCATCATGGTCATGATCATGGTTATATCGGAAATGATCACCATCGTCGACGTCGTCGTCGTCATCTTTTAACCTGTTTAGAACGTCGATGTGCAGAAATTTTGCAGGCAGTGCGGGACCCGCAACAGAAAGCCGGAAACCGAGGACACTCCGATGGAGGAGTTTCTCCGGAAGCTGGTGGAGAAGGCGAGGAAATCGGAGGTCCAATCAAGCGACGAGGTGGTGGAAGCGAGCGCTATCCTCATGGCCATTACCTCACATCACTTCCCCTCGTCCCGCCAATACCCTGGTTAAAACTCTCTATTTCTCTCCGTCCCTCAGCTCTGGCTTGCAGAATGAAGTTGCACTAGCAAACCAGATAGAGGACTCTTCATGTAATGAGTGTTACTGCTCTCTCTCTTTCCCACACACGCCTGTAGTCCTCATTATTTCCAATAAACGCATCAGTTTGCGCACGTCCAGGCTGCCTTTGTTTTTTTTTCTTAAATCCGTAAGATAGTTTTGTTCCAGTCAACGCCTATGTTGCAAGTGCAAAATTTTTGAAGTGTCTCCGTGACTGATTCCCTTTGCGACGACTGTATCAGGAACACTTGTAGTTAAAGCAATTCACCATTCTTCACGACTCCAGGAATTTATCTTTCTACCTGGGAGATTCAGGGCCACGTGGTGCTGGCGCATCATCTACTTGCTTGGTCAGAAGCCGCCGTTCAAACTGTTTGACTTTTCTCACCAATTCCATCCAGGTATGACCAATTCCATCGTGGGTTCTCCTGGAGAATCTGATTGGCCTCATTGAAAGGTGGGAAATATGGAGGAAGATCTTTTTGTGAGGCCATTTTCTCCTCTGATCCATGTTTTTACTCGGACAATGTTTTCAACTTACCCATCATCCAGGATAATAATTAGAAAAGGAAAATATTTCCTTGTCACAATCCTCATGATCCATGGGTTTTGTCGATTTTCTACGTGGAAAAAAGTAGCGCAAGCATTGATCTGATCTGATCTGATCTGATCTGATCTGATTGATACATCGGGTAAGGATCTCTAGATAAGCCATCTATTTCCTCCAGAAGGGAGAAGGATGGATCTTAAGGGCATCGATCCAAGAAATGCAAGAGGGCGAACCTCACAGGCTTATTGATTCGTAAGCCCTTCCTTCCCCCAGTAGGCTCCGTCTGTCCTTTATCGCATTGAGGGTTTCTTTAATACTCCCACTCAAGCTCTACTATGCAAGTTCCTCTTACACAGCTTGCTTACGACATCTCCAAATAGAGCCTTGCAAAGTCCCTTGTTAGAGATATCTACCCTTTGTTGAAATATTCATATAAATGGAATACACACGAGCTCTTCATGAAATGTCTGTCCACGTCTACATGCTTCATTCACTCATATTGCACCAGATCATGAACACTGTTTATATCCAATTTTTCATCAAATTCTTAGATTCGTGCTAAACTCTCATTGGGTTGACTAGAATTCATGAATAATTCATTTCTTGAACTCTCAATACCAGTCGTCTTGATCTAGAAAGAAATATATATCTTCGATAACTGATAGTTATTTTTGGAGTCTTCTCCATGTGGAAAGCTTTGGGTATATTTAGATTTGCTTCTTTATCCTGTTTAATCAGTTATCTCGATGATCTTTCCGTAATTCCACGATTTCTCTACCATTAAATCATGGTGATCTCGTCTTCTGGATTTGTCTCTGAAACTTACATCCGATTGGCCTTGGACTTCGTTGCAGGAATTTCGTCTTTCGCTCTACTTCGTACTTATTCCGTTTTCCCTTTACTAAAAATTTGTTTTGTCCTCCAATGCCATTGACTTCGAAGTAGGGTTCATCGACTCATCATAGTCAGCCCAGTTTCGTGTGGACTCCACATGCATTGACCATCATACTACACTTTGCTTATCATTTCAGTAGAAAGGACAACCGCGAATAAGTACGTTTGCGTACAAGGAAAACCGAAGCCAAGAAAGCGAGTACCGCGAAATCAAGAAAGCGAGTACCGCGAACTCAAGAAAGCGATCTCTCTCTCTCTCTCTTTCTCTCGTCGCAGGATTCCTTCCGATGGGGACGTCGCGGAAGATCTCTCTTCTCTCTTCCCGAAGCCGCCGTATCCGTGGCAGGAAAGATGGCCCGAGAGATGAAATCGGCGATAATCAAGAAGGCGGAGCGGCGGAGAGTTCTTGCTCCGACTTCGCCGCCGTCTCCGCTCTCATGGAGATGGTCGAGCAGCCGGCGTCCAAGAGAAAAAAGCGGAAGGCCAAGTCTCCGCCGAGTACTCCCGCCGGCGAGAAAGCCGGTTGCATGGACTGCGGGGCGAGTTATTCCCCCATCTGGCCTCTTAATTGGACCTCCGATTTCCTCGCCTTCTCCACCAGCTTCCGGAGAAACTTCTCCATCGGAGTTTCCTCGGTTTCCGGCTTTCTGTTCCGGGTCTCGCAGATCCTACAAAATGTCTGCACATCGACGTTCTAAACAGGTTAAAAGATGACGACGACGACGTCGACGATGGTGATCATTTCCGATATAACCATGATGATGACCGTGGTCATGATGATGATGATGATGTGGATGGAAAGTACCTTGAAGCCGTGGGGACCGATCCGCCAGATGGAGGAATAACTCGCCCCGCAGTCCATGCAACCGGCTTTCTCGCCGGCGGGAGTACTCGGCGGAGACTTGGCCGTCCGCTTGTTTCTCTTGGACGCCGGCTGCTCGACCATCTCCATGAGAGCGGAGACGGCGGCGAAGTCGGAGCAAGAAGTCTCCGCCGCTCCGCATTCTTGATTATCGGCGTCTTCATCTCTCGGGCCACGGATACGGCGGCTTCGGGAAGAGAGAACAGAGATCTTCCGCGACGTCCCCATCGGAAGGAATCCTGCGACGAGAGGAGAGAGAGAGAGAGAGAGAGCTTTCTTGATTTCGCGGTACTCGCTTTCTTGGCTTCGGTTTACCTTGTATGCAAACGTACTTATTAGGCGGAAATCTGGGCACTTTCTGACGCGCGGGCGACAATTATTTGAAATATTCGATTATGGCATAACGTTGAGAATGGGCCCGATGAAAAAGGCTTTCATTTCACCCAGATATCAATCTGGTGTAGATTTTTCTTAAAAATAATTAAAGTCTTGAAATTTTATTCCAATAAAAATAAATATCGGATGAACGCAACCCTTATTTGGAGCTTACAGTAAGCACACGAGAACGAATATCATCCATTCTCGAGCATCTGAGCCGAAAATGGGGAGATTCAGGCGTAGCATCTGGTGATATCATGCTCTTTCCCTACAATGTCCAACTGGATAATGTCTCTCGTTATCCAAAATGGACCCTGGAGGACATTTTCGCCAGTGCCGGAGATGCCCACTGCGCCGTTGGAAGTCCCACTGTTTTTCGACTAAGGTTTCTTGTCCCACCAAATCCTAATTTTAATTTTTTTTTTGGCTGCTAAGTACTCTTCTTCTTTTAAGGTATGGTTGGTTTTCCAGTCCAGAGGATCAAATTCCTTCAGTGGCCCAAATCCCTTCTAATAGTCAAACCAAGGACCGATCAAGACCTGGTCAACTGGCTTCTCATCTTCAAGGGATGGAGGATGAGAGAGAAGTGCAGGAGAAGAAGGGAGATGACGTGGCATGGGCTGACAGTCTTACCAACGTGAGTGTGGCGGATTTACTATCGGATGATAACTGCCAGAATGGCTCTACTTGGCCGGGCATCCCGCTCAGCTGTGACTCCTTTGACACCGCCATTGCCGGGTTCTTATCTCGTAATCAGAGCCCTGCGATGGCTTCAATCTTCGATGCCGAAGAAACCTGCGATGAATTCTCTTTCAAGGTAATTATCTAATAGATCGCTATGCTTGACTGATCCTCAACGGCTAATGTTCTCTTGTTCTTCATCGTAGAATTCACTTCGGCCCGCTAGCTCCGAGTTGACCTCTGACCCAGCAAAAACCAATGAGTTGGTGGATTTCTATTGGGTAATGACTGTTAATGAATATATTTCTTAATTTCGTTGACAATTGGGTTGACTTTTACACTTTCATTGTTGCAGCCAGATTCTCTTGGCCCCCTTGATATAGATGTCCAGCCCACGAGATATCAGGGCCAAGATCTGATCATTGGTGATAGTTGTGGCAGTCTTGGGGGGTTGACCCGATCAATAGTCAACGGTCTTTACACTTTCCAAAATTGTTCCCTTTTCGCCCCTGAGAAAGAGGCCCTAGCTGTTGACCTGGAACCCCCTAGTTGACCTCTGTACATGGTCCGGTAGCTCAGGCAGGATGTAAAGAACCATTCTAACCCGTCCCCCGTACAAGCTGGATAGAGAGAGAAATAAAAAGATAGAGAGAGTGAGAGAGAGAGGGAGAAAGAGAATTTGGGTAATGTGAGGTTTTGGCTCTTATATCAGCTCTGTTCTCAGATGACTTTTCGTTTTCATATATGCCCCGGGAAGTCATAGATTGAAGCAGAAAAACTTGCCTCTTGGGGAAGTCATAACTTTTAGTCCAACCGTCCTATTTTCCTGTTGATTGCGTTCAATTCAAGGGCTGTCTTCTCCCCCTCTTTTTCTTACCTCTGCAAATCCATCTCTCTCTCTTCCCAGTAATCTTCCTCCCCCTCTCTCTATCTGTGTCTCTATCTTTCTCCAGTAATCGTCCTCCTCTCTCTCACGCACTCTCCAGTAATGCTTCCGCTACTTTTTTCCACGTAGAAAATCGACAAAACCCATGGATCATGAGGATTGTGACAAAGAAATATTTCCCGCTCTCTATTCGTCTATTTTCCTTTTCTAATTCTTATCCTGGATGATGGGTAAGTTGAAAACATTGTCCGAGTAAAAACATGGATCAGAGGAGAAAATGGCTCACAAAAAAGCTCCTCCTCCATGTTCCCCACCTTTCTATGAGGCCAATCAGATTCTCCAGGAAAACCCTGGATGGAATTGGTCATACCTGGATGGAATTGGTGAGAAAACTCAAACAGTTTGAACAAAACAATCTTACGGATTTAAGAAAAAAAACAAAGGCAGCCTGGACGTGCGCAAACTGATGCGTTTATTGGAAATAATGAGGACTACAGGCGTGTGTGGGAAAGAGAGAGAGCAGTAACACTCATTACATGAAGAGTCCTCTATCTGGTTTGCTAGTGCAACTTCATTCTGCAAGCCAGAGCTGAGGGACGGAGAGAAATAGAGAGTTTTAACCAGAGTATTGGCGGGACGAGGGGAAGTGATGTGAGGTAATGGCCATGAGGATAGCGCTCGCTTCCACCACCTCGTCGCTTGATTGGACCTGCGATTTCCTCGCCTTCGCCACCAGCTTCCGGAGAAACTCCTCCATCGGAGTGTCCTCGGTTTCCGGCTTTCTGTTGCGGGTCCCGCACTGCCTGCAAAATTTCTGCACATCGACGTTCTAAACAGGTTAAAAGATGACGACGACGACGTCGACGATGGTGATCATTTCCGATATAACCATGATCATGACCATGATGATGATGATGATGATGATGTGGATGGAAAGTACCTTGAAGCCGTGGGGACCGATCCGCCAGATGGGGGAATAACTCGCCCCGCAGTCCATGCAACCGGCTTTCTCGCCGGCGGGAGTACTCGGCGGAGACTTGGCCTTCCGCTTGTTTCTCTTGGACGCCGGCTGCTCGACCATCTCCATGAGAGCGGAGACGGCGGCGAAGTCGGAGCAAGAAGTCTCCGCCGCTCCGCATTCTTGATTATCGCCGTCTTCATCTCTCGGGCCACGGATACGGCGGCTTCGGGAAGAGAGAACAGAGATCTTCCGCGACGTCCCCATCGGAAGAATCCTGCGACGAGAGAAAGAGACAGAGAGAGAGAGATAGCTCGCTTTCTTGATTTCGCGGTACTCGCTTTCTTGGTTTCGGTTTACCTTGTATGCAGACGTACTTATTCGCGGAAATCTGGGTACTTTCTGGCGCGCGGGCGGGCGACAATTATTTCAAATATTGAGAATGGACATGAGAAAAAGGCTTTCATTTCACCCACAAACGGTAAGGTGATATCTGGTGTAGATTTTTCTTGAAAATAATTAAATTCTTGCAATTTTATTCCAATAAAAATAAATAGAAAGCTGGCCTTTTAACTCTTAATAGAAGAAACAAAATATGACTAAACAAGAAAACTCAATACCTCATAAATAATTAGGCTTCCCCCTAACCTTGAGGATAAATTTAGGATAGATTTATACATAAAAAATTCCATTAAAGTCTCTCGCCGTCAACAAAATTTCATCAACATGAACATGGACAAACACATCCACGAGAACCAAAGGATGGAGCAATGCACTTGAATTTCTCACACTACCAAATGTCTATAAATCGGGAGAGAACGACCACAACCCACGGTGCCCATGCAAACCTTGTGATAATTCTCTCCTTTCTTTTCTTTCTGATGTAGTAGGACCCGTGTTGCCACCAAGGCACGATATCACGGTGCCAGAAGAGCCCTTTCGCGCGCGTGGATCTATCTTTATTTTCTTGTATTGAACTTTATCGGGCCGCACGTGTTTTACGAGCCCTCTTTCTTCTCCATTTCCCCCTCTTTTGTGAACCTTTGTTTATTATGATTTTTTTAGGTTTAGGGTCGTGGGCCTCAAGTAGGCCCTTTCCCCTCTCGGCCTATCTTGGGCTCTAAAAGAGGGGAAGGGACCCCCCCCACAAACCCTAGCCGTCATTTGATAAAAGAAAGAAGTTTTCTCCCTCTCGACTGGCTGCTCACGGAAGGTCGGGGAGGAGTCTGATAACATGCTATTTATGCATGTGATTACATAGTTATTAATGCAAATTAATGCATTAATCATTACAAATATATGCATGTTATCATCTTTTAAGCATATTTCTATCATTTTGTGTAAATTCATGTTATGATCTTAAAATACATCAATTTATGGGTTATTATGCATAATTAAACATTATAATCTGTAATCATAATTATATTTAAGATCATATTCATGTTTTAAGGATGAAAAGATAAGAGAAAAGACTTTTCTTTACATTTATGTGTTTATATAAATTTATTTTATATAATACATAAATGTATTAAATTAATTAAAATTTATTCTCTTATTATTTTAATAATTTGACTTTTTATAATGATAGATTATGCAATTTTGAATACAAAAAAATAAATTTGACTTAATTTGGAGTTGTATTTTGAAAGTTATGATTTTTCCAATTTTATAGAATTTTATGGAATTTTTTTGAATTTTTTTGATTTTTATTTCAATTTTTAAATATTTAAATTAATAAAAAAAGGGCAAAAATGGAGGTTATATTGCGGAGGTGATGCGTGGCGCTGATGTGACCTGGAGCACATGTTTCATATTTAACTTATATATATAGTTTATATAACATATAAGTCTTCCGATTATCGGAAGACAAGTTTATTAACTGCATTAAACCGTGTAGATTATATAGTGAATATTTTTAGCAATTTATCCCCTGTGGGACTAACTTTCTATTTCAGGTGAAACGTGGAGCGTCGGATTTCATCGCGACGAATCACGCGCGTTGATCGCGATGGACACGGGGTCCACACGATCAAGAATCAGACACGTGCGTAATTGTTCACTTAAGTAAACAGATCCGGACCGTCGATCGCGATAATTATAACGGTCCACATTCAATCATCAGATGGACCTCCTATCAATTCTGAACCACCCGATCAAGATCCTACGAGCGAGAAGAAGTCGCCCCGTTCCTTCTTCACGCGATGAAATCAAATCTCGACCATCGATCAACGATCGGACGGTCATCGAGAGAAGACGTTGATTCGTCAATTGGCACGCGATCAGAGCCGTCGATCGTGATCAACTGCTTAATCCAACGGCCACGCCTATTTCCGAAATCTTTTAAAAACAGTTCTTCGTGACGAAGAACCGGCCCGCGATCTTTCGTCAAATTCTCATTGTTTAGATAATCATTTTGCGTGTCATTTGTTTGAGAGTGTTCTTGACTCATTTTCGCTTCAATTGAATGCTTGAAATCAAACTTTGATCGAAAGAGAAGGAAGAAATCACATCTTGAACTCCACTTTTGTCTTCGGAAACTCGGAATGAAAAGCCTTGCATCCGGCGATTAATTGGATCATTTCGAAGGCTACTTTGGGTTAGGTTGCGTGATTTCATCTTAATTTTTCATCATTTAATGTTGATTTTACTTTTAGCATCGTAGATTACTTTAATTTTAGTTTAAATTTTGGTTTTTAATCGTTTTTCGAAACAAAAATTTCATCTAACTTCAAACTTCGATTACTCTTCGAATTCTTATCCAAATCATCTGATTTTTGATTCCGTGGATTTGAAATTGAGTTGTCTTTCTTAATATACTAAAACACCCAATTTCTAATCTCAATTCGTCGTCCGATTTGACCGAATTTCAAAGATATCTCTCAAATTTCCCTAATTCTCAGTGGATTTGACCCTTAATTACCATTATACTAATTAATTACTTTGATTAATCATAAATTGGTAAGATTAGGACTTTGTTTTGACACTAAGTCGTGTGAATTCAATGACCATACGATTTAGTCTCGTCAAATGGCGCCGTTGCCGGGGAATTAAGGCGTATTTTTGAGAAAAATCATTGATTTTGACTCGGTCAACTCTGCTTTTTCTGTTTCTTTTTTATTTTAATCCAAATTGATCCTACACTGAGATATTTGTAGCAGAAATACATCGTTTAGATATTCAATTTTGACGAGATTAAGTGATTAGTCCCTCTCTACGGACGACGGACAATCATCGCGTCGTACTCGAATTGGGAGAGCGTAACTCTGACGAATAGCGACAATCAGGTACGATTAAATTTGTCATTGTTGAATAATTTTATAATATCTCTTCTTAGTATTATTATATTATATATATTTGTGCATATTTATGAGACGAGAGTCTAATTGGAGAACGAGGGATATTCCTTTACACTTAGATCTTTTTGAACGTTCCTCGCAATCACTTTCATCTTCCGCATCATCATCGACCTTAGATACGGCCTTGAATGATGAGGGAAATGTTAGGAGACGTCTTAGTGATTATGCTAGGCCTGTTCTTCAAAGACCCGTTACTCGTATTCATGCCACTTTAGCTAGAAATGCGAATTTTAGGATAGATTCGCATGTGATGAGTATGTTACCTATCTTCCATGGTAAAACCTTCGAGGATCCTTATAGACATGTCGACGAGCTTAGTCAAGTATGTGAGATTAATCAGATTCATAATGTGTCGGCAGATGTAATGAAGATGAAACTCTTTCCTGCCACCCTTAGAGATAAAGCTAAGGATTGGTTTCTTAAGCTAGGAAAGGAGTTCACATCTTGGACCGAGATGGAGGAGGAATTTCTTCGGAAATACTATTCCGTATGAAAGACCACCTCTGTTAGGAAGGCGATGCGTGAGTTTACCCAAGGACCGAGTGAGACATTCCACGAAGCTTGGGAGAGACTTAGAGACCTCACTAGAGAGTGCCCTCACCATGGAGTGTCTAACCATGAGCTTACACAAATATTTTACGATGGGTTAGGCCCGCAAGATAGATATCTTTTGGATGCAGCTAGCGGCGGCACCTTCATGAGCAAGTTTGAAGATGAAGCAATGGATTCGATCAAGACTGTGGCGGAGAATAGCCACCACAACGTGGCAAAACCATTCGGATGAGGTGCAACGCCAAAGGGAGGACTGATCGACGCAAAGTCGGTAGAGACGAGCATGCTCCTAGAGAAGATCGACAAGATGGCGGAGGTTCAGAATCTACTATTAGATTGGTTCCACATCCGTAACGGATCTGAAGGACTTGCACCCGTAGCTCTACAAGAAGCGTCGCCATGCGCCCATTGCTCACGCCTTGACCACGTCGAGATGGATTGTCCTTGATAACACACAATCTTAACATGATAAAACATGATTATTAATGCAATTTAAGGCATAAAATATTACATTTATGTGCATGTTATCATACTTTGAGTGCATTTCTATCATTTCATGCATATTTAGGTCATAATCTCAAAATGCACTAAATTAGGGTTAATTGTGATAAATAAAGGATAAATTATTTTATAACCAATTTTACTTGAGATTATGAATGGTTTTTAAAGTTAAATAATGAGAGAAATCATATTTATGAACATTCATTTAATTTTCTAAATTTAAAATCTTTAAAAAATGAATGTATTTTTGAAATATAAATTAAATCTCTTGTTATTTAAATATTTTGAATTTTTAGAATGATAGATAATTAAATTTCAGATCAAATGAAAGAAATTTGGATTAATTTGGAGTTGTATTTTAAAAGATATGATTTTTACAATTTTAGGGATTTTTCTGAATTTTTCCTGATTTTTATGATTTTAATTTCGATTTAAATAGATTAAAATAAATAATAAAAAAATGCAAAAAGCGCGCGGGTCCCACGCGGGTGCGACGTGGCACGCAAGGCCACGTGGCAGAGCCACGCGGACCCGCGCAACGCGCCTACGTGGCGCTTTTTATATATATTATATATTTATTACATATATAGGTAAAAGGGGTCTTTAGCCTTCCCTAGATGGGAAGGGTTATTAACCCTTTAGATCGTCGGGTCTTATAAACCCGACGATCTCTTCTTTTTTTTCCCGTGTGGGACTAACCCACACTTTACTTACCTTTCAGGTGACGTGGACGCATGCGGAGCATTGGATCGGGCGGCGCGCCAGATCTCGTGCGTCGATCGCGTGAGCGTGGTCCACGGATCAGAGATCAACGCACGTGTCTTAAAACCGTTATTATAACGGTCGGATTAGATGCGACGTGGCAGCATCACAAGCCTCCATCGCGTGGACGAGTGGACCACCGGAGATCATCAAAACACGTGTCTTAAAAGCCAAGTTATAACGGTCCAGATCGCACGCGATCAAATGCATCCAAAGTGTTAGATCGCGATCTAACGGACGAGCTTTCACGCGTTTTATAACGCATATCGCAAGATCAAATCGGGAGCGTCCATTCAAGATCGTAAGGCCCATCTTTAATCGTAACGGTTCGCCGTTACGAACGCATCGCAACCGTTGATGAAGCCTCAATTACACCGATCGGACGGTTACGCTTTTTCGCCCTTATAAATAGACGAGTTCTTCGTCGATGTATGTATTCGAGTTGGATTTCAATCAAATTGACTTGTATAGACACCGATCCTCTCGTTTCTCTCCTCCTCTTTCAATTCCGCATCCACGGAGGGGTAGAAGTCGAGATTTGGTGGAAAATTGAGGGAGAAATTGAAGCTTGAAGCTCGGCGTGACGATCTTGGTGTTCTTCACGATTGATCAGTTTAATCGTGACATTTCGATCGCTAAACGGGTTTAGTGGAAGCGGTTTTACCTTAATTATCCTCCTATTATCTTTAATTTTCGTTTAGATTAGGTTTTAGATTTCAATTTCATAAAATTTAGCTTAAAATTGCGATTTTAACGTCCGAAAATTTCTCTCCGCTTCAAATTTCGATTTCTCCACGAAATCAAGTCCAAATTCGATGATTCTTGATTCTGTGGATTCGTTTTGAAGTTATCTTTCTAAAAACACCATTTTCCCTAATTTCTCACCTCAATTCATTGTCCAATTTGACCAAATTCCAAAAGATATCTCGAAAATACCTAAATTCCCTGTAGATTCGACCCTTATTTACCATTATACCCTTCAATTCTCTCTTAATTCCCCAAATTGGTAAATTAGTCTTTATTTTTGACACGAGACCGTGTGAAATCGATGACCTCACGGTCTCGTCTTGTCAGTCCTATCATGGCAATTCAAGAGCAGGGCATGTATCCACAAGGCCCATCAGGAGGGCAATTTCAACAAGGACGACCGAACATACCGAATTATCAAGGTACATATCCAACTTATTTAAATAACCCTGTTTATAATAATCTTATACAGCAGTAGAAAGGATTTAAGAGGAACACGGATCAGATGTATCCTCCATATAGTACCGGTCAGCAACAAAACTCGCAACAGCAACCCTACGCGAATGCAAATCCGATTCTGGATGCGCTCTCTCAGTTGATGGAGCAAATGAACAGGATGAAATTGCGCGTAGACGAGATACAAGATTTCTTCAAGACAAATATCCTGACCTCGACTGATAATAAGAAGGGTAAGCAAGTTTCGTTTTCTGACCAATTACCATCGCAGGCCACTATCAACCCGAGGAATCAAGGTTTGTCGTTGTAGTTTCATTAAAGTTTCGTCTAGCTGAAGAAGTTAAACTTAGCGCTCTTGGGAGGCACCCCAAGATTATCTTACTGTTTTTTTTTAGTTTTTGTTTTGTAGTTTATATCAAATGTATATACATAGTTGGAGAAATCCACCTACAACAACAAGCAATTTGGACAAATTACAGAAACATGCGTTAAACACGCACAATGAGTTTTTCTAAACCCTTTTACTACTCATTTCAATTTATAATCTTTTTCATGTGATGCATGATATTGTTGCCATCTTTTATATACAAATTTATTTCATTGAGGGCAATGAAAGATTTAACTTGGGGGGTGAGGACTTAGAAAAACTCAAAATGTCAAAATTTTCAAAATTTTTCAACTTTTTACTGTTTTAAAACTCCTATTTTTCAAATTTTTACCACTTTTAAAACCTTAGAAGTCTTATCATTTAGAGATCCTATTCCTAGAGATGTAGAAGTGAGGGCCTCATAGCCCATGTGATTACATTTTGAGTAATAAAGCCAAGTGATCTAGAGAAACCATGGATTCTTTTTAGTGGTTGACTTCTTCGGGGTTGGGTATCTAACAGGCACCGAGGAAATGAGTAATCAGAGGTTGAAGTGCTATTGGATTGAAAAGGAGAGATTTTGAGTGAAGTCCAAGCAAATTCCTATCCCCTACCTTACATCAGCCGAACCTATTTGGTGTGGGAGTTCCTTACTTCCGATCTTTCTCTTAGAAGAGTGCAATGTGCCATAATTTTTTATGCACCTATTCTATCCTTTAGGCATTTAGTTATACCTTTTCCAAACCAGTCAATTAGACACCCAAATTTCAGCTTCACTGATTATAATTACACTCCCAAGTGATAAACATTTTCCACCATCCATCTTCTTCATAATTTCCCTTACAAGCAAATATTCCTTCATATTACACTTCAGAAATTTTGAATACTCTCTTCAAACATCAAGACATCCTCCATATCCTTGTTTTATGCAAAGTCTTCAAATGTTATCTTCTTCTTTTCTAAGAAAGTTATAATATCCAAAAATAAGAAAGAAGAGAAGAAGAAAAAGAAAAGACAATATGAAATGAAGAAAAGAAGAAGACAAAAAGAAAGAAGGAAAGAAAAGGAGGAGAAAAAGAAAGAGAATAATAAGAAAGTGAAAAGAAGGAGAACAATCTGGGAAAATTATTTTTACCATGTAAATACCTATCTCTACCCATTACTTCCATTCCATTCCATTTTCCACATTGTTTATATCAAGTATACCTCTCCACACCATCTCTACCAATTCTATCCATCCTTTTCTACCATCATCATCCACATCATTTGGGAGAATAATTAGACATCAGTGGAACCTTATTTGTATAAATAGCCAATTTGTTTATATGCTGATTTTGCTTTTAACCAAGTTATTCCTTTAGAAATAGTATCTTTTTAACTCTTTCAGTTACCTTATAACGATGCATCCCAAAATAGGAAATCCTTTCGCAATGCACTCTTTAAAGGAGAAAGAAGAGTAGAGGGGAATTCTAATGCACCAAGTAGCCTCCAAATGAGTGAAAGAGTGATGTGAGAATTAGAGAGGTGAGGATTACATCTGCTCATGAGAGTGTGAGAATCTTTTCATTCCCATAGCATCAAACCTTAGATATGCTCACCTCGATTACACTTGAGAAATTGACTCGACTATTAGCCGATGAGCACTACCCTACTATGCTCTAAGGAAGTCAACCTAGTTATGGAATCTAGACTACCATGGTCTACACTATGATGAAAAGTGATCACACATTGATACACTTCACTTCTTTCGTTGGAGGATCAAAGGATGATAAGACTTTCTAAGGAGATTACCTAGTGAATTGCTAAGAGACTAGAAATTATTCAAGTTGGGGGGTGTGATAACATGCTATTTATGCATGTGATTACATAGTTATTAATGCAAATTAATGCATTAATCATTACAAATATATGCATGTTATCATCTTTTAAGCATATTTCTATCATTTTGTGTAAATTCATGTTATGATCTTAAAATACATCAATTTATGGGTTATTATGCATAATTAAACATTATAATCTGTAATCATAATTATATTTAAGATCATATTCATGTTTTAAGGATGAAAATATAAGAGAAAAGACTTTTCTTTACATTTATGTGTTTATATAAATTTATTTTATATAATACATAAATGTATTAAATTAATTAAAATTTATTCTCTTATTATTTTAATAATTTGACTTTTTATAATGATAGATTATTCAATTTTGAATACAAAAAAACAAATTTGACTTAATTTGGAGTTGTATTTTGAAAGTTATGATTTTTCCAATTTTATAGAATTTTATGGAATTTTTTTGAATTTTTTTGATTTTTATTTCGATTTTTAAATATTTAAATTAATAAAAAAAGGGCAAAAATGGAGGTTATATTGCAGAGGTGATGCGTGGCGCTGATGTGACGTGGAGCACATGTTTC
Organism: Lemna minuta; assembly: GCA_024174645.1. NCBI lineage: Eukaryota > Viridiplantae > Streptophyta > Magnoliopsida > Alismatales > Araceae > Lemna > Lemna minuta. Next base: position 152,968 of record CM044107.1, read on the forward strand.
ATATTTAACTTATATATATAGTTTACATAACATATAAGTCTTCCGATTATCGGAAGACAAGTTTATTAACTGCATTAAACCGTGTAGATTATATAGTGAATATTTTTAGCAATTTATCCCCTGTGGGACTAACTTTCTATTTCAGGTGAAACGCGGAGCGTCGGATTTCATCGCGACGAATCACGCGCGTTGATCGCGATGGACACGGGGTCCACACGATCAAGAATCAGACACGTGCGTAATTGTTCACTTAAGTAAACAGATCCGGACCGTCGATCGCGATAATTATAATGAACCACATTCAATCATCAGATGGACCTCCTATCAATTCTGAACCACCCGATCAAGATCCTACGAACGAGAAGAAGTCGCCCCGTTCCTTCTTCACGCGATGAAATCAAATCTCGACCATCGATCAACGATCGGTCGGTCATCGAGAGAAGATGTTGATTCGTCAATTGGCACGCGATTAGAGCCGTCGATCGTGATCAACTGCATAATCCAACGGCCACGCCTATTTCTGAAATCTTTTAAAAACAGTTCTTCGCGACGAAGAACAGGCCCACGATCTTTCATCAAATTCTCATTGTTTAGAGAATCATCTTGCGTGCCGTTTGTTCTTGAGTGTTCTTGACTCATTTTCGCTTCAATTGAATGCTTGAAATCAAACATTGATCGAAGGAGAAGGAAGAAATCACATCTTGAACTCCACTTTTGTCTTCGGAAACTCGGAATGAAAAGCCTTGCATCTGGCGATTAATTGGATCATTTCGAAGGCTACTTTGGGTTAGGTTGCGTGATTTCATCTTAATCTTTCATCATTTAGTGTTGATTTTACTTTTAGCATCGTAGATTACTTTAATTTTAGTTTAAATTTCGGTTTTTAATCATTTTTTGAATGGAAAATTTCATCTAACTTCAAACTTTGATTACTCTTCGAATTCTTATCCAAATCATCTGATTTTTGATTCCGTGGATTCGAAATTGAGTTGTCTTTCTTAATATACTAAAACGCCCAATTTCTAATCTTAATTCGTCATCCGATTTGATCGAATTTCAAAGATATCTCTCAAATTTCCCTTAATTCTCCGTGGATTCGACCCTTAATTACCATTATACTAATTAATTACGTCTGATTAATCATAAATGGGTAAGATTAGGACTTTGTCTTGACACTAAGTCGTGTGCATTCAACGACCATACAATTTAGTCTCGTCAGAGTCCAACCGCCGTCGCCACCGCCGCCGTCGCCGCTGCTACCACCGCCACTCCTTGCCCCGATCACGAGAACGTCGCCATTTACCTTCGCGATGCCACCGTCCCCAAGCCGCCGCCTCAGGACCGCCACGCCGCCATCTCCCTCCATGCTCCATCTCCTCTTCCGCAACCCCGCTCAACCCCATCGCCTTCCCGTTGCCCATCCTCCGTCTCTCCCTTCTCCGCAACCCCGCTCAACCCCATCTACCTCCGCTGCCTCCTTGCCCGATCTTCCCACCAGCCTCGCCCCAGCGAGCTTCTTGTCACCAGCTCCCTCTCCCCGTCGCTTCTCCTTCCCCATCTCGTGAGCTTGACACCTCGCTGACCTTCCGCCGAAGCCTCCCTCTCCGTCTCCCTCCCCCAAATTCCCGTTGCCTGAGTCCTGCACATCCTGTCGATCGCACTCCTCCCCTCCTTCCCCCATGGAATTTAATTCCGTATCTTGCTGAATCCTCACCATCGCCTTACCGAAATCCCTATCGCACGACCTTCTCCCCTCCGAAACTCAGTTGATTTCCCCGACTCTTCCCGCTGCCTCACCATTGCTTCTCTCCACACTCGCCAGTCAAAATTTGCCCTCACACCCTAGTTCTCTATCTCCCCATGCCCTTGTCAAATTTTTCCTCACAATCAGTCGATTCCCTCTCCCTCGCCGGCCAACCTCCCCTCTTCTCCTCTGCTGCAATCACTCTGCGGAATTCACTACCCTTGCGCCAAGTCGTCCTCTTCTCTTTGTCCTTGCCAAACCCTGCCTGTCGCCCTGCCATCCACGTCCACCTTCCCTCCCTCCGTTTTGATGGGATCTGAGGTCAATAACTTTTCAAAATTTTGATCAAAACATCAAATGCAGCGGAATTCATAGAATCAGATATTCAAAACATTGAGGCACCAAGAACAGATGATCCTATCATCTAATATGTATGAGAAAACATACTTACAAGTTTCCTTGAAGGAGTTCTTGAAGCTATTCAAGTGTCTAGCATCTAGCGGTATCCACACCGTCTCCAGATGATTGGATCTCCTCTTCAAAGGTATTCACCAAGAGAGAATGAGAAGAAAGGAGAGAATTCTCACAAGGCTTGCATGGGCACCTACACTTGTGATCGTTCTCCCCCTATTTATAAACATTTGGTATGAGGTTTTTTCATAAAAACCCTCATAATTATGTCTATATCCACCAACATCCGTAAACCTTATGTGTGTGACCCTCTAGGTTCATATATCTCACTAGTTAATAACTCTATAGACCAAATAACACCTTATTGGTCAACCTTAATTAATTATCCACATCCACATATAGATTAATTAATCAAGAATCGATTTAACCCACGTACACTAGGAGATATGGAGTATGTAAGAACTCACTTATGGAACCTTCCCGTCATCGATTACCATGTATGTATAATCCTTCATCCACATTAGACTCATGAATGACTTAGGGTATGGTCAACTGTCAAACCCTAATCGGTCACTCAAGTTAGTACTGATGCATGTTGAAATCATCGAGAACTCCTTCTCTGATATTTCTACTACCTTGGGCAAGGATTTCATCGCATCTCATTCCTTTGAGTCAATATCCTCAAATACCGAGGGTAGATGATCCCATCTTGATCACACAATCATCTTCGTGGACTTCATGTCGTATCCAATATATGATGATTAAGATAACCCGTAGCTAGGGATTCGTAAGTCATAATCAAAAACACGATCCTCCATCCACAAGATGTCTTTGGTGTCTCAAGTCAAAGGACCACATACACAACCATGACATGAATCAAACTGATTGACAGTTAGGTATAATACCATTCAGGGATTCATATGGATCAATTCAATGAACTCTTTCTCCAAAGAGCACCCACTATCTATCTTTAATGTCTCTACACCGATGGCTATAGGATCAGCCATACTCATCATATGAGATGGATTAGATATTGCTATTCTTTCCAAATAATTCGATGTCCTTCTCGAATATCCCACGAATACGAATGTTTAGAACATATGTTTAAAGACTAGTGATCACTATATTATGATCTCATCATAATTCACTTAGTCATTGCACATGCTCATGGACTTCACAGCAAACATCACACAAGAATGACAATGAATAAATTTCATTTCAATGAACATAAACAAGATACATGAAAGTGTGATTGGCTTATAGGCCACATAATATCTATCATGTTTTTCCGTCGCTCTGCCCGTTCTCTCAACGCCCCACCCCCATGGGCGCAGAATCGTTCTCGTGTATTGCCGGATTCACGAATTGTGAATTGCTGAGTTGCCAAATTCGCGAGCTCGCGACTTGCGAATCGTGAATTGCGAGTTTTGCCTAGGGGGGAGTCGCGAGCTGCCGAATTCAGCCTTCACCCATCTTCCCTAATGATTTTGCCCGGTCGCTCAGCCCTTCCCTCCTCGACAATCACGCTCACCCTCATCCCCGACACCCCTTGTCTCTACCCCACCATCCTGCCAAATCTCCCTCTTCCCATTGACCATGACGCCTTCCCTTCCTGTCCATGTCGAATTCCATCCCTTTTTCCCCACAGAATTAAATTTGCCGCACTCCCCTTCCGATTCCTTGCTAATGCCCAATCTTCCCCTCCTCCTTCATTTGCCCGCCGACTTCCTGTCCTTCCAAATTCTCTCCCCATGATTTGCCCATTTTTCCGAATTCACGCCCAGCATTACCCACTTGGGAGTCCTTCCGTCCATACCTCGTTGCCCAACCCTCCCAAGCGTCCTTGCCTTCCTGACGTGCCTCCGAATACCAAATTTCCATCGCCACAAGCCGTTAGATGGAAATCATGAATTCTAGCAGGAATTTGCTCTTCCCCTCCTACACGACGCACCACACCGTCGCCACCTGTGCTCCACTCTGTGTCCCCCCGCTTGATTGCGCCGCTCCTCATCTCCCGGTCAGTCGTGCTACCCTGGGTTGCCCGTGCTGCCCCAACCTGATCGGAGCATCCGTGGATTTCCCGCAACTTTGCGGACTACCCGCGCCGCCCGGTTGGCCTGCCCCAGCCCAGTTGGCTTGTGCCAATCTGGCTTGTCCCTCACCGCCCTAGTCTGCTTGCATCGCCCCGACCTCACCGCGCTGACCTAGTCTGTCCGAGGCCCTTCTCTCTTGCCACGAACCCAACGCGTGCTGATGCAGGATGGGGGTGTGAACCCTCGTACCTGATCAATGAAGTGCAACAGTCTGGGGATGGGCAATAGGAACCTAAGATGATAGGTTGACCTCCTAACCTAAGTATAGGCAAGCGTGCCAAGATGCAATACCAACTCCGAACGACCCGGTGACACACTCGATAATCGTAAGCGTGAGACCCTCTCGGTCCACATCTGCATAAACGGCAGAATAGTCGTCGTAAAGTAGCCTGAAGGTGGCCGCTAACGGATAGTGACGGGTCTTACACGGCGTCAGAGATCATGATCCGATACTCTGTTCTGTCATGTCTACGTTCATCTGAAGGCGATAGAAGCAAGCCGAGAGAACCCTTCGAAAAGTAATTAACTTAAATAAGAAAGGGTATGGAGCTAATCTTTGGGGCTTCATAGCTCGGCGGGTCATGATGGAGCGGGGAATCGACGAGGGCAGGGGTGTCCGGTGAAGAGCGGTGCTTGGTGTCAAAGGTCATGCCTCACCAATAACCGACGAAGTCATCGCCGGTAGACTCAGGGAGTCAAGCCGGGGAGGTGGAATGTTGGACTGAGGGGTGAGGTGATAGGATGGTGCGTGAAGGCGGGGAGGGGAAAGTTTCACGGCCAAGTAGGTTTTGCCTCTTCGCCTTCTTCAAAATCGTCACCACGTCAAGCGGGAAATCACGATGGAAGTCTCGCTCCGTGAGGTGGCACCACGGCAGTGAAATGGGGGTGGAAAAATCCCGCGGCAACGTGTCGTCGGGTGGGTGGAACGTCACTCGCGAACGAATGGGCACCTGGTGGGAAGGAGAAATTTCGGCAGAGTCTCGTCTGGTTGGTGGGGCATCACTCGCGGAGAAAGTCCGTCAACAGGTGGGAGAGAGAGTGTCGCGGAAATAGTGGGGGAAAGGGGGGGGGACCTCGATTCCGCATCAAGACGTGACGGTGTGGAGAGCAGGAGGGTGTCGAGGACCCTCCCCACGAAGTCGACCGACCGGGCTCCTCCTTGACGCGGAGGCTTCATCTTCGCGTTCGTCCCATGAGGGTGACGGGAGACAGGTTTGTCTCCACTTCTCGTCGTTCCCTCTCTCTTATCTCTTGCCGTCTTCCCAGGATTCGCCTTGCAAATTTCCGTTTCATCGCCGATCGGCTTAACTTGTTGGCGTTATCGGCGTAGTGATAGTTCTGCACTTCAACCGACGATCGCACTCCCCCAACGCTAGAGGGAAGAAATGAAGGGAAGGGGGGGGAAGACTGGGTATCCACTTGGGAGGGCAAGAGGAGGTCGCGTCGCCTCTCCTCGTTAATCTTGTTTCCGCTCCACGGTGCAATTCGTTCTTTTCTCCTTCTGCTACCCTTCTCTCTTCTTCTAACAAAGAACTAAAATCTACACGATCGTACTCAAATTCTCAAACGGTGCTTTCAAAGTCTAGGGTTGAGGGGAGGTCCTACCCTCCCTTATATAGGGCTCACAAGTGGGCTAAGGGAAGGTGGACCCACTTGAGGCCCTCTCCCTTAAGGGGTTTAAGTGGGCTTCCAGAATAGAGACCCAAATTAAACCCTAAAAGGGAAGAAGAAAAAAGACATAAACATAAACACACACACACATTACTGGGTCCGCTAACACACAAACGCGAGGCCCAATAATCCAAGGAAAGAAAGAATCACCAAGGATCATAAAGTGAGCGTGGGCTCATCGTTGTCATGGAGGTAAATGTCGTCTCGATGGCTAGGCCGTGTACTGAAAATTGGGCTCCTTCATCTTCGTCCGTCGATCGGGCTGGACTCGGACTGTCAGTGTCTCCTGAGCTGATGGAGATGGGTCTCGCTCGCCATCAATCCTCCCGGGGTCGTAGGAACTCGACTCCGACGAGTTGGCAAGTGGAGAAGGCAGGGGCTCCAACAAGCCTGGTCGTAGTCGCTCCAGGTCCGCTTCTGAAATCCAAGCATCGTCCTCCGATGGGCGATGATGAAAGCACAAAAAGTATGTATAAATACTAAGATTTACTTTTATTTAGTTCAATTAACTTGCAAACCTATCATGACATCTACTATTGCACGAGTTAATAATTTTATGCCATCAATACACCAAACAAGAAATTTTATACATCATTTCTTTGTCTCCTTGTTTTCAGGAACTTATAAGCATGAAAATGGAAGCTAAATCATTTAAAGTGGATGTGGAGAAGGTTAATGGGCTGTCCAAGGCATCTTAAGTGGAGCCTAGTCAAAGGAGAATCAGTGGCTCTCTCTCCTCGCTGGGGTTTAAAAGGAAAGAGATACAGAAAAGGAGGGGGGAGTTGTTTTTCGGCTTCTTCTTCTTTCCCGTGCACTCTCTCTCTTAGGGTTTGGTTCTTGCTTACAATTTCTTGGATCGGAAGAATGTATTGGAAAGTTTTCTTTGAATGGGTAGTTTAGTTCTTCTCTCTCTCGCTTGCTCTTCCGCTATCTTCCCCTTTTCCGTCTTCACTGCTCTCAATCGAATCTCCTCGTCAGCTCTTTCCCATTTTCACCGTCTTCCCCATCTCGCGCTACCTTTCTATCTCAAGAAAACCTCTCTTTTCTATCCTTAAATCTCCCACACTCGTTCTCTCTCTCCTACCCTCTTTTCTGCTCCCTCTTCAACTAGCTTCTCTTCATTTCTTTTACGTGCTCTCGCTTCCCCGTCCTGCTAGATATCTCTCTCCTATTCTTGCTCTACTTCCATTTCCTTCTTTGCATCTTTTCATTTCTTTTCCACTCTCCATCTATGTTATCTTAGTCGTTCTTTCTCCTCTAACCCCTCTTGCTCTGTCCTTCTCTCTCTCGCAATCTCTTGATTCTTTCCCTGTCGATGTTTTCGCGTCTTCAATCGATAGCTTCCCCTTTTGTTTTAGCTTTCCCTAGTCCTCTCTCTCTCTCCCCTAGATTTCTCTCTTTTGCGTCATTTTCTGGAAGTCACCCCCTATCTTCTTCCCGCTCTCCCTTTCTCTATCCTTCCTTCTCGCTCTTTCTCTTCTCTCTCCTACAACTGCGCTCTTTCCATCTCGCGTTCTCTCTTTCTCCCTTCTTATTTTGCTCTCTCTCGTTCTCCTCTACTCCTGTAATCTTGCTCCCAATTTCTCTCTCCTATCCCCTTCTTCCGCCGCTTCTCTGCAGATCTCCCTCGACCGCATTTCACCTTCCACTCTGCCTCAAAATCGGTACACGATCTCCCTCACGCCCTCACGTTTCCTCTTCCTTTCTTCTCTCTCCCTATCTCTCTCGTGACCTCACTTCCTCTCTCTGAACATCCCATCACGCATTCTCTCTCCCCCTCTTTCCCTCTACCGCTCTCTCAAATTCACCTTCTGTAGCTCTATACCTCTCATTTTTGTTAAGGACGTTGTCAATCAGAGCAAAACGGTGACATGGCGAAATAGCTGCAGAGCGAATCCCGCGAGTCCGGCGATTAATGTACGATAGGGTGAAACGGTTACAACCATTTCACCCCCACAACAGACCACCAACCTCGTCTCCTCTCTAACTCAAACCACTATAAATATCGTTGTAATTGACTTCCAATACACACAGTGCATTCAAGGTTCACGCCGCTCCGAGTCTTCTCCCTCTCTTCTCCTCTTTCTCTTCATGGTATCAGAGCCAGACGACGTATTGAAACCTTGATTATGGTGGACTCCTCTTCTCTCCCAAAAGTCACAAAGTCTGAGGAAAACAAAGCGATCGCTATTCCTCACTCGACTGCGCCTCATCTAGTGGGCTTCCATGTACCCATCAAGCTCACGAGAGAGAACTTTCCCCTTTGGAAGACTCAACTCTTCCCTCTTCTTAACTATCACGATCCCGCCCATATACTCATGCAAGATCTGCCTATCTCAACACAAATTGCTGATCACGATGGAATCACCGTTAATGCTGCCTACCAGACGTGGTGGCATCAGGATCAACAAGTTCTATCTCTCATCGTTACCTCCCTCTCCAAATCCGTCCTACCATATGTAGTCAGAAAACTCACCGCCAAAGAGGCATGGTCAGCTCTAATGAAGCATTGTTCCTCCACGAATCCGTCTCGAATTATGCATCTGCATAATCGCCTCCACAATACCCAAAAAGGTACTCGATCCATCGCCAAATTTGTGCAAGATATTCAGAGAACTTGCGACGAATTAGCCGCTGCGGCTAATTCAGTTCAAGAGTCCGTATCCACCTATGCCTTACTCCATGGCCTCGGTTCAGCTTATTCAACATTCAGCACAGGAATCTCTTCCAACCTGATTAACTTGGGATTCGATGATGTTGTTGCCCAAATTAACTCCTATGAAGATCTCATGAAATTCTCACATCCCGCCAAAGACATCACGGTATCCGATTTTCCACCCAAAGCCAATCAAACTCAAATCACTTCCTCTAGCCGCGGGAGAGGATGCAATAACGGCAGAAATAACCATGGGAGAGGTCGAAATGGAGGTCGGTATATTCCAAGGTTCCAGCTCTGTGGACAGTTCGGACACCGCATATTAGAGTGCCGAGAACGGTTCAACAAATTGTTCTACGGACAACAAAATAGTCCCCCTAACCATACCAATCAAGATTTTCCTCAGGCGTATAATACCAATATGCAACTCCCACAGGTGTACACTACTAATCTACAACCAGTACATACACCGCAAGATCATTCCGCGTGGTATCCTGATAGTGGCGCTACCCATCATGTGACGAATAATGCACACAACCTCATCAACCCAAAAATCTATCAAGGTCCCGATCAACTTCACGTTGGAAACGACATAGGTTTGGTCATTCACTCCACTGGTTCTTCCTCCTTAATCTCTCGGTCTCTTCCAATCAAGCTTGTTAATATCCTTCATGTCCCAGACATTCAGAAAAACTTGCTCTCCATCTTTAGATTAACCAATGACAATTCCGTGTTTGTTGAATTTCACGCTACCTACTGTATTGTGACGGACGAGATAACCGGGAGGCCACTACATCGGGGCACGGTTAAAGATGGATTATACCTCCTTGCCCAGGCTCGACCACCTGAGGTGAACATTGGAGAGAGGATAGGCGTGGACTTATGGCATCATCATCTCAGGCACCCGAAGATGCGACTTCTACAGAGTGTAATCTCCACTTATGGACTTTCGATGCTCTCCGTAAGTAAAACACTCTCGTGTGATGCTTGTCTCTCCTCTAAATCGCACCACCTCCCTTACTCAAAATCTACTCATCAAACATCTAGAGCTCTCAAAATTATCCACTCAGACTTATGGGGACCTTCACCTATCATCTCGCATCTTGGTAACTGGTACTATGTCCTCTTCATCGACGATTTTACCCGGTATACATGGCAACTTGTTCCTCGACCCCTTCATCACCCTGTCATTGGATGCAAATGGGTCTACAAAACCAAACCTTCACTTGCCGGTGCTCCCCTCCGTTACAAAGCCCGTCTCATCTCCAAAGGCTTCCACCAAGAAGGTGGAATCGATTATCATGAAACCTTCAGTCCCATTATTAAAACCACCACCATCCGGCTTCTCTTGGCACTTGCCATCAGTAAACAGTGGCACATTTGCCAGCTTGACATCTCCAATGCATTCCTCCATGGCAACTTAACCGAACTCATATATATGGAGCAACCTCCCGGTTTTCATCATCCTCACTATCCTCATCATGTTTGTCAGCTCCGGAAATCCCTCTATGGCCTCAAACAAGCCCCCCGAGAGTGGTTTCGCAAACTCACCGGGAGACCTCAACCTCGGCTTTCACGGGTCCAAGACTGATCCCTCTCTTTATTTCCTCACTACACGTCCTCTCTATATTCTTATCTATGTGGACAACATTCTCATCCTCGGACCATCTCTATCTCCAATCCACCAACTCATCACCTCCCTTAAGACTCATTTTCGACGTAAAGACCTTGGTCCTGCTTCTCGCTTCCTTAGTATTGAACTTCACAAACATTGAGATGGTTTCACCCTTACCCAGACACACTACACTCTCTCAATTCTCCACCTGCTCAAGATGGAGCACTGCAAACCGCTCCCTACGCCAAGTCTGGCGACCTGCCCCATGACGGTGCGATTTTCGTGCGTCGTTAAATCACAAAAATTCCGGTCAAACAAAATTTATGAAAACCGAACTCACAAAGATAAGATATAAAATCAAGTAATGTGTAAGTATCGGGTTGATCCACAAAGAGCAGGGTTGACTTTAATCGCAGAGTTGACTTGGTCTAACTTAGGTTTAAAAGGGGTTTTAAATAAGTAAAAATAAGAAGTAATGAGTGGAAATGATATAAATGAGCTAAATAAGAAGTTTTAAGAATTTAATTCTTGGGTTTGACAGAGAAAGTCAAAAGTCAAAGTCAAAGCATTGACTTTGACCAACAGTAGGTGTTTTGTAAAATCAGAGAATCAAACAAGGTCAGAAGATTATGAAAATTATATATTTAGAAATTATAGAGAAAATTTATTGATATAAAATTCGTTATTTTTGGATAAGAAATGGATTTACTATGAATTATTGAAAATCAAATATCAGAAAATCCCCGAAATGAACACCTCAGAGGAAATCTTCAAATTGACCAGTCAAATGAAATCCAAAGCTTGCAATTTATATGTCAATAGAAAGCTAAGAATCAGAGAAATCTAATAAGACCAAAATTATCGAATTATGATTTGTAAATTAAAAGTAATTGACCCCAAAAGTCAACGTTTGACTTCTGATAAAAGATGAACAGTCCTTGGTCAAACGTCAAATTGGAGGGTCAAATGAACTCGGAATTTGATGAATCTACTATCCACGGAAAGCTGATGAAAAGAGAAATCTAATGAAACCAAAATAAAGTGATTTGGATTTACAATCAGAGAGATATCCTATTTTCAAAATCAGCAACTTGTCAGACTAAAAATTGGGGAAAATGAAGATCACTAAGAACTAATTTGCAAAATTAAACTTCTAAATCCAATAAAAACTTAAATTACCTCCAGATAATCGATCGAAATCTCACTACTAACCCGATTGCCTCAAGAATGGGGCTTCAATTCTCGTGGATTGAAGAGAATTTGCTCGGATTCTTCCTCGTGGACGTTTCGGAATTCAGGGGGAAAATTCGATGAAATCAAGGAGAAATTTCGTGATCAATCCCACTCCAATTGCTTCGCAATCGAGTCTTTACGCGGGGGTGGGGGATCACGATGAACTAGAGATCTTCCTCGAAATTCGCTTAATTTACTTCTACGAATCGATCAAAAGTTAAGAAAATAAGAAGGGAAATGCATGCTTTTAAAGGGGATTTTTGGCCCAAAATTTCTAGCCGTTTGATGCGGTCGTGGGGTGGAATTGATGGCCACGATGGCTGTGATGATCGTGGCCTTGATTTCGCCTCAAATGAGGCCATGATCGCGCTTGATCGTGGCCACGATCGTGCGGCGATCGGGCCACGATCGCGTCGCGATCGAGTCTTGATCGCCGTCCGATGAGGATCAGGTGAATGGGGTGGTCCCGATCACATGATCAGCCTGATTTGATGCACTTTCGTCGTCCGTGCGATGAAGATCCAACCATCCAGATGCGTCCACCGTCCGATGGAGATCAAGCGATTATGATGGCTCCACGTGCGTCGCCAAGGTCGAGAAAGATCGCGGTCGTCTGATGAAGATCGAGCGGTCGCGCAGTGCCTCCGATCGTGAAAGATCGCGGCGGTCCGATGAAGATCGGGCGATCGTGCAATGCCTCCAATCACGAAAAATCGCAGCCGTTTGATGAAGATCTATGCTTCTTCGCTCTAGCCACGTGTCGCCATCTAACGTCTCACTTAAACCCACTTTAAGCGCATGTGTTGTGATGAAGATCGCGTGTACTCGGGTCCACGCGATCGACGCTTTATGCTTGGATCCGATGGCCGCGACGTGTCCTGCACAGGTAAGAAACGTGTGGGACATAGTCCCACATGGAAGAAAAGGTAGAAAAAATCGAGTATAAATTAAGGGGCGGTGTAACGCTTTCGCATTACCGCCCCCACTATCTTACCGGGGCCCACTAACCCGTGGGCCCTCCAAATGCCGACCCCCTCTGCCATGTGGCGCCCCACACAGGCGTTCGCGTGGACGAGTGGACACGCGTGGCCTCCTGCCATGTGTCCACGCCCTGTGCGCCTCCTGCGCCTCGCGAGGGCCACCCGCGACCGTGGCCGTTTAATCATCTATTAAGCATGAAATTATCTCTAATTTATGCATAAATATCAACTTTCGCGAAATGACATGCCAATGGAGAAAATTCCTAAAAAGTATGATAACATGCATTATATTCACATAAAATAAGCATGAATATGAGTTAATTAGGATAAGAATTTAAGTTATAAATGCATGTTATCACCCCACCTTCTCCACCGGCACTTCCGATGCCTCTCATCTCTATCGTCGCATTGTCAGTGCCCTGCAATATCTCAATTTTACCTGTCCCGACATCTGCTATGCTGTCAATCAGGCATGCCGCTCAATGCACTCCCCTCAAGTTACCGACTGGGCTCGCCTGAAGCATCTTCTCCACTACCTCAAAGGCACTATCACTCATGGGCTTCAGTTTAGTCATGCCTCTCCTGTGCTTCTCACATCCTTTAGCGATGCCGACTGGGCTGGCGATGCTTCTGATCGTCGCTCTACCAGTGGATGTCTTATCTATCTTGGTCGCAATCTTGTTTCTTGGAGCTCCAACAAACAGCCCACTGTCGCTCGCCCCAGCACTGAAGCAGAATACAAGGCAATCGCTAACACCACATCAGAACTCCTCTTGATCACTTCCCTTCTCCGTGAAACTTCATATTCCTCTGCCCTCTGGATAACATGCATTTATAACTTGAATTCTTACCCTAATTAACTCATATTCATGCTTATTTTATGTGAATATGATGCATGTTATCATACTTTTTAGGAATTTTCTCCATTGGCATGTCATTTCGTGAAAGTTGATATTTATGCATAAATTAGAGATAATTTCATGCTTAATAGATGATTAATCTTTTGTTTAAATTAATAGAAGTTAATCTCTATTATTAAATGATTTTTGAGTTTAGGAAATGTTTGGAAAGATAATTTAAAGATGAATGTGTTTAATGAGAAATGATTTAAGTAAATTTTAATTCATCTTAATTTCTTCTTTCTAAATATATTTTAAATGACATAATATTAAAAAGGAAGAAATTTGTGATCCAATGGAGAAAATTTGAGATTAAAAGGAGTTGTATTTTGAGAAATATGAATTTCTGAAGTTATGCATCTTTTTCCGAATTTTTTTTATTTTTAAATTGAATTTTTCTATTTAAAATCGAGAAAAAAGGGGATAACTAACCTGCAGGCTGATGTGGCGAGCGGAAGCTGACGTGGCGTGCGGAGGGTGACGTGGCGCGCGGGACCAACAGGTTGCGACGCGGCACTGAGGCCACGTGGCAGCGCCCGGGTGGCCCGCACGTGAGGCGCACTAGGCGCGCCAAGTGGCAGGGCGGCTACGTGGGCGCCCGTGTGGGGCGCCACGTACAGGTTCGGTAACAGAGGGAATAGGATAATTAATAGGGGAATTCACTCCCCTATTTATACGCATTATTTCCCTTTATTTTCTCCGTGTGGGACTATGTTCCCACACGGTCTTACCTTGCAGGTGACGTGGACGCGTGGCGAGCGTCCGATCTCCTCACGGACGGCTACGATCGCGTGGACCCGAGTCCACGCGATCATCAAATCCACCACGTGCGCAAAAGGAAGATCAAGTGATGAGGATCGGACGACTTACCTCGCACCACGTGGCAACCCGAGGACCTCCCGATCGGCATCTAAATCGAAGGGCTTGAGATGCATCAGACGGCCGCGATTGTTTGCAATCACGATCTGCGGATCGCCATCAGACGGTACAGAGACGTCGTGGAAGAACTTCGCGATCGAGCCGCGATCGCGGCGCGATCGAGCCGCGATCACACGCCTTCTGCCGCGGAACCGACTCTACTCGAGCCGACGATGATCGACGGAGCTCCAGGATCACGATCGACGCACGATCGTGGCCCGATCGCGGCGCGATCGTGGTGTGATCGTGGCAAAAATTGGAGGCTTTTTGGACCGTGAAATCCGGTCAAAATCGTCGCAGAAGTGAAGTCACGTCCTCGCCAAGTGGAACCGCTCCCACGACCCTTGTAAATCACCTCCACGACCGCTCCAATGACCCACGATCTTTCGAACCAATTCCCCTCTTTAAAAGCATGTATTCCCCTCTCTTGTTCTTCAACTTTTGATCAATTCGTGAAGGAATTACGCGAATTTCGAGGAAGATCTTTCAGTTCATCGTGATCCTCCTGCGTTTAGACTCAATTCCGAAGGGATTGGAGCAGGGATTGATCACGAATTCCTCCTTGATTTCATCAAATTTCCCCTTGAATTCTGAAAATCCGTGGGAAAGGATCCGAGCAAATTCAGTCCAATTCGCATAAATTGGAGCTTAATTCTCGTGGCAATCGGGTTAGTAGTGAGATTCGATCGATTATCAGTGAGGTAATTTGAGTTTTTATTAGATTTAGAAGTTTAATTTTGCAAATTAGTTCATAGTGTTCTTCATTTTCCCCAATTTTAGGTCCGAAACGTCACTGATTTTGAAAATAGGATATCTCTCTGATTATAATTCCAAATCACTTGATTTTTGTTTCATTGGATTCCTCTTTTCATCAGCTTTCTGTGTAAAGAAAATTCATCAAATTCCAAGTTCATTTGACCCTCCAATTTAACGTTTGACCAAGGGCTGTTCATCTTGCATCAGAAGTCAAACGTTGACTTTTGGGGTCAATTACATTTGATTTACAAATCAGAATTTGATAATTTGGGTCTTGTTGGATTCCTCTGGTACTTAGATTTCCATTGACATAGAAATTGCAATATTTGGATTTCATTTGTGCATTCAATTTGAAGGTTTCCTCTGAGGTGTTAATTTCGGGGATTTTCTGATCATTGATTTTCAATAATTCATAATAAATCCAGTTCTTATCCAAAAATTACGAAATATATATCAATAAATTCCATTTTCTCTATAGTTTCTAAATATCTACCTTTTGTAATCTTCTGACTCTGTTTGATTCTCTGATTTTGCAGAACACCTACAGTTGGTCAAAGTCAATGCTTTGACTTTGACTTTTGACTTTTCTCTGTCAAATCCGAGATTTCAATTCTTAAAACTTCTTATTTACCTAATTTATATCATTTCCATATCTTAAATCTTATTTTCTCTTATTTAAAACTCCTTTTAAACCTTAGTTTGACCAAGTCAACTCTGCGATTAAAGTCAACCCTGCTCTCTGTGGATCGACCCGATACTTACCCAATACTTGATTATTATATCTTGTCTTTGTGAGTTCGGTTTTCTAAATTTTGTTTGACCATCGTCTTTGTGTTTTAACGACGCCCGAAAACGACTCGTCACCTCTCCGACGCTATGGTGCGATAACATTGGTGCCACCTACCTCTCCGCTAATCCTATTTTCCACGCCCAGATGAAACATATCGAGATTGACTTCCACTTTGTCCGTGAACAAGTCACCTCCCGTCGGCTGCATGTCAGAGTTATATCTGGCAAGGACCAGCCCGCCGATCTCCGCACCAAATCACTCCCCATATTCCGTTTTCTCCAGCTCAGATCCAAGCTCAATCTTCACCCCGCGTTGAGCTTGCAAGGGGATGTTAAGGACATTGTCAATCAGAGCGAAATGGTTACAGGGCGAAAATAGCTGCAGAGCGAATCCCGCGAGTCTGGCGATTCATGTACGACAGGGCGAAAACGGTTACAACCGTTTTGCCCCACAACAGACCACCAACCTCGTCTCCTCTCTAACTCAAACCACTATAAATATTGTTGTAATTCACTTCCAATACACACAGTGCATTCAAGGTTCAATCCGCTCCGAGTCTTCTCCCTCTCTTCTCCTCTTTCTCTTCAATTTCATCTCTCTCGCTCTCCCTTGTCCTCTCGTTCCTCGTCTCCTGCACTCCTGCATACCTGCCTCTCTGTCCACTTTCTAGTTTTCTTCACCTTCTTCTCGCTCCCTCTCGCCCATCATCTTCTCCATCTTCCCGTTAACTCTTCTCTTTCACCCTCTTATTTTCTTGCTCTTCCTCATTTTTGTCTTTCCCTCTCCCTTTCTTTCTTCCATTTCTTCGTTAATCTCTTTCCCGTTCTCCGTTAAACTTAAGCTTCAGTTCTTTATTTCCAAACTTTTTGCAATCTTCCATTCGTCCTCTCATTTCCCTCCCAGTCTCCCGCTAAAATTCATTCTCATAATCGTCCTTCTCTCTTTTCTTTCCTCACGCCCTCGCGTCTTCCCGCTCATTGCCCTCTTGTCTTCACTTCCGTCTCTTCCCTGAATTCGTTTCTACATCTGCATGTCCAATATTTAATTTAATTTCTTCTGTCCTCTCGACGTTTCTCTCTCTTGTGTGACCTCTTTCTTAGCGAATTCTTCATCTTCTGCTCCCAACATTTCTCTTCTTCTATCCATTTCTTCTGTCGCCTCCATGCGATTCTCCCTCGACTGCATTTTGTATTCTGCTCTCCTTCATCTATCTCTTCGTTCCGCTTTGATCCCCGTCACTTCCAAACTCTACCGCTTCGAGTCTCTCATTCAATCTCTAAATTTCATTCTTCGTCTTCGTTTCTTTCTTTTCGAGTATCTCTCTCACGTTCCGCTTCATTTCCCTCACACTCCCCCTCAGTCATTACTTCCGCAAACTCCCTTCTCTCTCCTAATCTCCCCCTTCTCTCTCGTAATCTCCTTCTGGGTCGCCTTCAATCCCATCTCCTCTCCCTCTTTTCCGATATCTCCATTGCACTATTCCGATCTTGCCCTCTTTCTCTCTTTTTACTCTCTCATATTTTATATTAATTCTCTAATCTCACTCTCTCTCTCATCACGGTTCTCTCTCTCCCATTCTGTTCTTTCTCAAAATCCACATTCTTTCTATCTCTCTCTCTCTCATTCTATATCTAGTCCTCTCTTTCTATTCTCCCTCTATCTCCCCCTATTTATCCTCTGCTATTTATCTATTTTATTACTCCTCCTTATTTATTTCTCCTGAAAACATCCCTTCTCTAGCACCTTATTCTCTCTAATTCCCTCTCCCTCGTACTACATTTCTCTCTCGATTGCCCAAATCCTCATATATAATCCTATTATTGATATTGTTGTGCCCTAGAATCCCTGTGGATCGACCTAGAAAGCTATACACCCTAAATAACTCTATCATTCATAGCTTTCTAGCTTATAAATAGTAAGTTTTTTAGGCTTGAACACACAATGACCTCGAGCCTATTAGGCGACCCTGCCAACGTACTAGGAATCTCCGCGAAACTCCGTCCCCTGAAAAGTCAATTAACTCCCAAGAATCTCCTCGACTCGCTCATGCCAATCAGGTGATAAAATGGGGGGAGTAAACTCCATGGCAAACTCTCTCTTGGAGAAAGGGCCGGTAGATGAAGGCTCGACATCAGACAAAAGAGGTGGGGCTTGATGCGATGCCAAATCCACCACATTGAACGTGGAGCTAATCCCCCATGAATGAGGGATGTCGAAAACATAGGCGTTCTCACCTATCCAAGAAAGAACGCGAAACGGGTCGGCGCTACGAGTGTGTAGCTTTGTAGCAGAGCCTGGAGCATAACGCTCGAGTCTCAACCTCGCCATAACCTAGTCTCCCACTTGGAAGATCCTGGGTCGACGATGCTTATCGGCAGCATGCTTGTACAATGCATTTTGACTCTGTATCTTATCGTGGATGTCCTGATGCAACTGACTAACTTGCTGGGTGAATGCGACACCATCCTCGGAAACTCTAACATGAGGGTCCACGGGTACTAGATCTAGGGACTTGCGGGGGGCTAAGCCATGTGCAATCTCGAAGGGACTCATGCCAGTGGTACGGTGAGTCAAGGAGTTGTAGGTAAAATAGGTGTGTGGTATGATCAAATCCCAAGTGGTCAAGCTCTCGCCGACTAAAGACCAAAGTAGATTCCCTAAACTACGATTGACGACGTCAGTCTGGCCGTCAGTCTGCGGGTGATAAGCAGTGGAAAACTTGAGCTTAGTCCCAAGTAAGCTCCAAAGAGTCCTCTAGAAATGGTTGGTTAACCGTACATCATGATCTGAGACTATAGACTGGGTAGTCCATGGAGCCGCACAATCTCTCTAAAGTAGAGGCTAGCAACCTTTGAGGCATTGGAGGTCTTCGAACATGGCATGAAGTGCGCCATCATTGAGAACCTGTCGACGACTACCATGATCGATTCATGTCGTCGTGCAGTGCGCGGAAGTCTCAAAATGAAGTCCATGCTGACGTCATCCCATGGGTGGGTCGGCACTGGAAGTGGCGTGTAGAGTTCAGCGTTCTTCTTTACCAGCTTGGCGAGTGCGCACACTCGACACTGAGAGACGATGTTTCCTACATCACGCTTGAGGGTCGGCCAGTAGAACTGGTACTCAACCGCCACAATGGTCTTATCACGGCCAAAATGGCTGGCTAGACCACTTGCATGACACTCCCAAGTGAGGAAGTCACGGAGGGATTTGTGTGGTACGCACAATCTGCTCCTAAAGAACAAACATCCTTCAACCACAAGGAAGTCCTTATGGTCTCGGGATGGACCATCTGAGAGTGCTCCAAGAACACGTCCGAAGTCCGGGCAGTCTATGTAAGAGTGTGGTAGGGACTCAAATCCTGTCACTTGAACCTTCATGATGTTCAACAAGTGGACTCCACAACTTAGCGCGTCTGCCATCACATTCTCCTTGCCCTTCTTATGGCAAGGGATGAAGGTGAAGTCTTGCAGATACTCGATCCATCGTGCGTGTCGATCAGCTTCCGTTGAGAGTGCAGATACTTCAAGGCCTCATGGTCCGAGAAGAGCACAAACTCCTTATGAAGGAGGTAATGTCGCCAGTGTTTGAGAGCTTGAATGGCGGCATAGAACTCACGGTCGTAGGTGGAGTATCTAAGCCTCACGTCATTCAGCTTCTCACTAAAGTACTCGATGGGATGGCCTTCCTAGCTAAGGACACCCCCGATACCGACGCCTGAAGCATCAAGGCAACCTAGAATACCTTGCCAAAGTCGGGTAGGCGAAGTATGGGTGCCTGTGTGATAAGGGCCTTCACTCGCTCGAAGGCCTGCTCGGCTGCCTCGGTCTAAAGGAATGTCTCTTTCTTGAGGCAATCCGTAAGTGGGGCGGTCACGGAGCTGAAGTCCCAAATGAAACGAAAGATAGAATGTCGCTAGTCTGATGAAGCTCCAAATATCGTGCATGCTGCCTAGTCATGGCCAAGTGACTATCGTGTGAACCTTTTCAGGGTCCGTGGAGACTCCTTGATCGAAGATGATGAAGCCGAGGAATGTAACCTCAGAAGTGAAGAAATTGCACTTCTTAGGATGGGCGTAAAGCTTCTCCTGTCGAAGTGCCTCAAGCACCTGTCGCAAGTGCTGGTGATGGGAGTCTCAGGTACCGCTGTAGACCAATATGTCGTCGAAGTATACTACGATGAAGTTGTCGATGAACGAGCATAATACATCATTCATCAACCTTTGAAAAGTACTGGGGGCGTTGAAAAGGCCAAATGGCATGACCTTCCACTCATATAAGCCCTCCTTGATCTTGAAGGCAGTCTTCCACTCATCCCCTGGGCGAATCCTGACCTAATGATAACCACTACGTAGATCTATCTTTGAGAAGATAGTGGCTCCTGTCATCATATCAAATAAGTCCTGTAGTCGCGGGATCGGGAAACGGTATTTAACCATTATCTTGTTGATCGCGCGGCTGTCATAGCACATGCGCCACGTACCATCTTTCTTCGACGCTAGTAATGCAGGCACGACGCATGGACTAAGGCTTGGTTTGATGAGTCCCTTGTCCACAAGCTTCTGTACTTGTCGGCTAAGCTCCTTGTACTTGACGGCTCCATGTGATAATGGGGCAGGTTTGGGAGTAATGCTCTAGGAACCAAAAATGGCATTCTATATATGCCTCAATGGAGGCAGCTCTCCGAGAAGCACCTCTAGGAGTGCGTCGGCGTAATCTAATATACCCTCAACTTCTGGAGAAGGTGGGGTAGGGGTCGTATCATCTCGCGTATCTAAAATGAGAGCAAAGCACGTCGGTGATACATCTATATCCGACGTGAAGTCATGCTGAAAGGTAGGCCCCTTCATCACGATCAACCCAATGCGTGACTTAGGGTCACGTTTCACCACTGGCTTGATGGTATGCGGATACCACACAAGTCGGCGATCTCGATACATGACAGAATAAGTGTTTGCTCTTCCCAAAAGTTGGACGTCATAGTTATACAACCATGGCCGTCCCAATATGATGCCTCCGACTTTCATCGGAAGGACATCACAGAAAATGTGCTCATCATAGGTGCTCACCCTAAGTGGCACCTGGCACTGGTGACGAACGGGTAGTGCAGTGGCGTCTATCCATGATACGTCGTAAGGGGTTGGATGGCTGATAGTACTCACCTCTGCAAGATATGGTCTAACACGGCATTGACGCAACTGCCGCTATCCACGATCACCGTGAACGCATGTCCATTGATCTTCACATAGGTGTAGAAGATCGACGTGCGAAGGGGATCGTCCGTCATAGGCGAAGAAGTGGTCAACCTCGGTGCTAGGGTGATCTCCCTAGCTGTCGTAGTGTCTGGCTATGGTGCTGGAGCGCGCCTTGAGGTAATCGCTGGACAGCGATGCTGACCAATCCCCTCGAAGAAGTGCTCGTCATGAGGTCAGCTGGATAGGTAGCCTTGGCTGCTAGTATGGTGGCTGGCCGGATCTGGATGTAGCCAATCAAGCCCGGAGTGTTGTCACACTCGTCAGCCAAACCCTCGTCAGTAATATAAACATCGTCACCTAGGGGACATCACCCTCGTGAGAACCGCTACCCAACTCCTTGATCTCGATAACGAGATTTGAAGACGGGCATTGGCTCATTCAGTGTCCCTTGCCCTTACACTTGAAACAAGTGATATGGGCCTGGGATGCGGTCGTGGCACGGTCGGAGGCGTCAGTAGGTGGTGGACGTGGGGGTGGTGCAGACTCTATTGATGTCGCGGGTGTAGATCGTCCAACCCCTACACTGGTACGCGTTGATGCCCTCGGTGGAGTCTGTGTAGATCACGTGGTTGCAACCTTCGTGGTAGTCGGAGGTGGGGTGACCTACGCGTCCTCGGCGGGTTTCTCTATATGCTCCACAATGCGGTAGGCCTCGTTTACTTCGAACGGGTTGCTTTTCAGCACCTCGTTCTGAAGCCGCAGACTAAGTTCGTGGGTGAAAATGCCCAAAACCACACGTGAGTCCTCAAGGAAGCGACACCTCATATGACACTCTTCAAATGACTGCATGTAATCTCGAACATGCATCTTGCCCTGTCGGAGGTCTAACCAACTGAGGAACAATGTCGAATCATACTGTCGAGGAACATACTTGTTCCTCAGGCGTAACGCCATACTCGTCCACGACGTGATAGGTTGTCCTCGTTGATGTGCCGCATGGCTCTCGTTCTCCCAATATCTCTTGGCTTGTCCACCAACTCTCATTTGTGTGTACTCCACGCATAAATCATCATCCATGTGGTACCACCAGAAATAGGAGTTCATACTAGACTCCCAATCTATGAAGTCTTTGGGCTCACGGGAGCCGTCAAAGATTGTCACATCGGCGCGCACACTTTTTAGTATGCAGGCCCTGTGATCTGCACGTCGCCTGTCCCGATCATCCAAGCGATCGGCCCTGAAGTCACCGCCAAAATCACAGTGAAAGTCTAGTGCGCGCTGGAAGTCACGGTTATGGTCATCACGATCTCGTGGCTGATGCTCTGCTCGCCGCTCAAGCTCCTCTCATGGAGAGTGGTCAGCTCGGTAACCCTGAAAGCCTCTTTGGCCTTGTTTGTAGTCGCGGTCGTGGGGGCGATAGTCCTTGTAGTAGAGTCGGGGCGGTGGCGGGGGCGAACGTAGTAAATCAGCCACACGAGCAGGGTAGGCCGGCTCGCGGCGTTCATGAATGTCATGTGGCCTACGGCCGCCCAATCGATCGTGGCCGTCATCGTGACGTGGTGCATCCTAATGACTTGGATCCTCTTGACAATGAGCATAGTCGAGGTGTCGGTGATCATAGGGATCACTGTTGGGGCTCATAGGCCAGCGGGGCTCCCGGTGCTCCTGATATGCCTGTGTAATAGGCGAGGCGGTCGGCGGTGCGACTGGATATGCGACTAGCGGCAGGGCCGGTGGCAGAGGGCGATGAGCTGCAGCCACAAAGGTAGCTCGCTCTAGAAGCTCAATAGCCTGGGTCATACTATGCATGACATCATCCGGGAGGGAGCGCGTTCCATCCATCAGGGAATACTGGGGGCCAGGTTGCCATTGGCCACCTCTGCCACGCCCCCTATTGAAACGATAGTGTATGGTCATTGAATACACACGATTTCATGTCAATACAAAGTCCAAAATTATTAATTTTAAGATTAATTAATTGAAGGGTATAATGGTAAATAAGGGTCGAATCCACGGAGAATTAGGGAAATTTGAGAGATATCTTTGAAATTGGATCAAATCCGACGGTGAATTGAGTTTGAAAATTAGGCATTTTATAATATTAAGAAAGATAACTCAATTTCAAATCCACGAAATCAGAAATTGAGTGATTTGGATTAGAATTCGCAGAGTAATCGAAGTTTGAAAAAGGGGTAGAAATTTGATCGCGAAAATGATTAAAAATCAAAATTAAAACCAAATTAAACTTAATCTACGATTCAAAATGTAAAATTAACTCTAAATGATGAAAGATTAAGATGAAATCATGCAATCTAACCCAAATTAGCCTTCAAAATGATCCAATTAATTGCCGGATGCATGGCTTTTCATTCCGCATTTTCGAAGATGAAGATGGAGTTCAAGATGTGATTTCTCCTCGATCTCTCGATCAATTTTTGATTTCAAATGCTCCTCGGACGCGGAAATGTATCAAGAAGAGAAATAAATCGATGGACGCTTGAATTGTGGTGTCTAAATAGTTTGATTTCACTTGAAAAATCCAAGGGTACATTTCCGTTCGAAGAACAGTTCAATTTATAGGAGAAAAGAGGCGTAATCGTCGGATAAACGGTCGCATTGCGATCAACGGTCGAGATGAAGCGTCGTTTGATCAAAACGACGCGATTAATTCAAGATCGTCCAATCAATGATGGAGGGCTGAGATGGGTCCACATTGAATGCTTTGAAGAGGTGTGTAGCTTGATTTATCCGTTAGATTTAAATCCAACGATCTTGATTAATCGGAGGCTTCATCGGTCACGATGAATCTCGACCGTTATAACTCCTTGATGGATGGTCGCGATCATTTCACTTAAGTCCCAATTACGGCACGTGGTTGATTCGTGATCAGGTGGACTTCGAGTCCACGCGATCTACGTGCGATATTCGACGTGATTTTGATCCAGCAATCCACGCTTCGCCACGTGTCCTCCAACTTAAAAAGAAGAGTGAACATAGTCCCACACGGATAAAATTAAAGAGATTCATCGGGTTTATAACGTGGAGCGGATATGACTGTTAGCTTAAATCCGACTAACGGATGCTTATATGTACTATAACCCTATATTACGAGTAAATATAAATATGCACACGTCACCTCCGCGCCACGCAGGCGCTCGCGTGGGTCCGGGTGGCTTTGCCACGTGGTCTTGCGTGCCACGTCGCATCCATGCGGGTCCTGCGCGAAAAATCAAACCCTTTTTGCTATTTCATTATTATTTTAATCACTTTAAAAATCGAAAATATACTTAAATAAATTCAGAAAAATTCCAGAAAATTCCTATAAATTGTAAAAATCATAACTTTCAAAATACAACTCCAAATTAGTTCAAATTTGTTTTGTTGGATCAGAAATTGAATAATCTATCATTTTAAAAAGTCAAAATATTAAAATAGTAAGAGAATGCATTTTAATTAAATAAATACATTCATGTATTTTCTAAAATAACTTTATAAAAATACATGAATATTAATAAGCATCATTTCTCTTATTATTTAATCATGAAAAAATCATTATGATCTTAAATATAAATAGGATTATAAATTATAATGTCTAATTACATATAATAATCCATAAATTGATGTATTTTTAGATCATAACATGAAATTATATAAATTGATAGAAATATACTTAAAATATGATAACATGCATACATTTAGAGTAATTAATGCTTTTATTTACAATAATAATCATGTAAATTCATGTATAAATAGCATGTTATCACACCCTCCAACTTGAATAATTGCTAGTCTCTTAGGAATTCACTATGTAATCTCCTTAGAAAGTCTTATCATCCTTTGATTCTGCAACTAAAGAAGTGAAGTGTATCAATGTGTGATTACTTTTCCTCATAGTGTGGACCATGATGATCTAGATTCCATAACTAGGTTGACTTCCTTAGAGCATATTTAGGGTAGTGCTCATCGGCTAATGGTCGAGTCAATACTCAATTGTAACCGAGGTGAGCATATCTAAGGTTTGATGCTATGGGAATGAAAATATTCTCACACTCTCATGAGCAGATGTAATCATCACCTCTCTAATTCTAACATTACTCTTTCACTCATATGGAGACTACTTAGTGCATTAGAATTCCCCTCAACTCGTCTTCCTCCTTTAAAGAGTGCATTGCAAAGGGATTTTCTACTTTGGGATGCATCGTTATAAGGTAGCTGAAAGAGTAAAAAGACACTATTTCTAAAGGAATGATTTGGTTAAAAGCAAATAGCATGTAAACAAGTTGGATATTGTATACAAAGAAAGGTACCACTGAAGTTTAATTATTCTCCCAAATGATGTGGATGATGATGGTAGAAAAGGATAGATAGAATTGGTAGAGATGGTATGGAGTGGTAAAATTGATATACACATGGTGGAAATGGAATGGAATGAAAGTAATGGAAAATGGTATTTGATGGGTAGAGATGGTAGAGATGGTTTTCTCACATTTTTCTCCTTCTTTTCACTTTCTTATTCTTCTCTTTCTTTTTCTCCTCCTTTTCTTTCCTTCTTTCTTTTTGTCTTCTTCTTTTGTTCTTTTCATATTTTCTTCTCTTTTTCTTCTTCTCTTCTTTTTGTATATTGTAAATTTTTTGAGAAGAAGAAGATAACTTTTTGAAAACTTTTTCATAAAACAAGGACATGGAGGAGGTCTTGATGTTTGAAGAGAGTATTCATAAAATTCTGAAGTGTAATATGAAGGGATATTTGCTTGTAAGGGAAATTGTGAAGAAGATGGATGGCTTGTGTAGATGGTGGAAAAAGAAATTGTGGTGGATATGTTTTATCACTTGGGAGTGTAATTATAATCAGTGAAGCTAAAATTTGGGTTTCTAATTGACTGGTAAGGAAAAGGTAGAACTAAATGCCTAAAGGAAAAAGATAGGTGCATAAAAAATTATGGCACATTGCACTCTTCAAAGTTCGGAAGCGAGGAATTCCCACACCAAGCAGGTTCGACTGATGTAAGGTAGGGGATAGGAATTTGGTTGAACTTCACTCAAAATCTCTCCATTTCAATCCAATAGCACTTCAACCTCTGATTACTCATTTTTTCTCAATGCATGTTAGATACCCAACCCCGAAAAAGTCAACCACTATAAAAGAATCCATGGTTTCTCTAGATCACTTGGCTTTATTACTCAAAATGTAATCACATGGGCTATGAGGCCCTCACTTCTACATCTCCAGGAATAGGATCTCAAAATGTTAAGACTTCTAAGGTATTAAAAGTTGTAAAAATTTGAAAAATAAGAGTTTAAAATTTTTGAAAATTTGAGTTTTTCTAAGTCCTCACCCCTCAACTTAGACCTTTCATTGCCCTCAATGAAAATATTATGTGTATAAAAAGATGGCAAGAATATCATGCATTACATGAAAAAGATTATAAATTGAAATGAAAAGCAAAAAGGTTTAGAAAAACTCATTTATGCGTGTTTGACGCATGTCCCTGGAATTTTTTCCAAATTGCTTCTTGTTGTAAGTGGGTTCCTTTAACTATGTATGTACATTGATATAAACTACAAACAAAAACAAAACAAAATAAATTATTAAGATAATCTTGGGGTGCCTCCCAAGAGCGTTATGTTTAACGTCTTTAGCCAGACGAAACTTAGTGAAGCTACGATGATCGATGAGATGAGGGTTGTCACGTCCTCATGTACCTTGGGAAGATGCAGATTTACCTTACCTGCTAGTGTGGGTGGCTTTGCTGTGAGGTGAGGCTTAAGAAGATGCCCATTTACCTTGAATTTTTTTGCTGGATTTAGGGTCAGAAATGAGTACAGATCCGTTCTCAAATGATTCCACAACCACGTAAGGACCGTCCCATCGTGAGCGCAGCTTACTTGGAAAAAGCTTAAGGCGAGAGTTATATAACCAAACCTTTTCATTGACATGGAAGGTTTTTCTTCTGATATTCCTATCATGAAAGGCCTTGGTCTTTTCTTTGTAGATTTCCGCGTTTTCATACGCGTCGCGCCTTAACTCCTGTACTTCCTGCAACTGGAGAAGTTTGTGTTTACCTGCTTCATCCAGAGATAGGTTGAGCTTCTTGATTGCCCAATAGGCTCTATGATCAAGCTTAACTGAGAGATGGCACGCCTTCCCAAATATGAGTCAGAACGGAGACATCCCGATGGGTGTCTTGTAAGCTGTCCGATATGCCCACAAAGCATCAGGCAGCTTGTGTGCCCAATCTTTACCATATAGTCGAATGATCTTCTTTAAAATATTCTTTACTTCTCGTTTGCTCACTTCAACTTGCCCATTAGCTTGGGGGTGGTACGGTGTGGTGACGCGATCATGTACTCCATATTTTTTCAATAATGCACGAAAGTGTGCATTGTTGAAGTGCAAGCCCCCATCACTGATTATGGCCCTCGGACAACCATATCGGGAGAAAATGTTCCTCGTGACAAACCTGAGTACTTCCCGATGAGTGTTTGTCCTAGTGGGAATAGCTTCTATCCACTTAGACACATAATCAACCTCTACCAAAATATACTCTTTCCCATTAGAAGGTGGGAAAGGTCTCATGAAGTCGTTCCCCCATAAATCAAATATTTCCACCTCAAGGATAGGCCTCATTGGCATTTCATCTCGTTTGGAGATGTTTAATGTTACATGGCATTGTTAGCACTCCGTATAGAAACGCTGGGCATCCTTGAAGATGGTGGGCCAATAAAAACCGCTTTGTAAAATCTTATCTGTTGTCTTTCGTGCGGCAAAATGTCCTCCACATGCTGATGAGTGACACATAGATAGTATATCTCCTTGTTCTTCTTCCGCTATGCATCGTCGTATGATCTGATTGTATCCTACATGGAATAGAAGTGGTTCTTCCTAATAATAATATTTGAGTTCATGGAAAAACTTATCTTTACGATGCCGATTCCAATGCTATGGGATTGATCCAATCACAAGAAAATTGACGATGTGCGCGAACCAAGGAGCATGACTAGATACTACAAGAAGATGCTCATCAAGAAATGAATCACTAATGTCTCCCGTACCTGAAACATGGAGATGAGATAGGTGATTCGCTACCAAGTTTTCACTGCCCTTCTTATCCTTAATTTCCAAGTCAAACTCTTGAAGAAGCAGCACCCATCATATCAATCGTGGCTTTGCCTCCTTGGAAAACAAGTACTTTAGTGTTGCATGATCTATATAGATGACGATCTTGCTTCCCACGATGTAAGGCCTAAACTTCTCTAATGCGTAGACCACCACCAAAAGCTCGTTCTCCGTAGTCGTGTAATTCATTTCAGCTTCAGCAAGGGTCTTACTCGCGTACCAAATGGCAGTTGGCTTCTTCTCTATCCGCTGTCCCAATACCGCTCCAACTGCATAGTCTGAAGCGTCGCACATGATCTTGAAAGGTAAGTCCCAATTAGGACTTTGAAGAATTGGTGCTTCGATCAATGCGAGCTTCAACATCTCGAATGCGCGCTCCCCTTCTTTGTCGATGATGAAGTCTTTATCCTTCCAAAGAAGAGTGGTTAGCGGTTTGGAAACTTTAGCAAAGTCTCGTATAAACTTGCGATATAAGCCAATATGCCCTAGAAAACTCCGTGAATCTCGTAATGTCGCTGGGAGAGGAAGGTTTTGAATGACCTCCAAACCTTTGCTCGAGATGCCCGAGCACTACTCCCTCTCGTACCATAAAATGGGATTTCTCCCAACTCAATACTAGTTGTTTCCTGATGCAGACCTCAAGGATCTTTGTTAGGTGAGCTAGACAGCTGTCGCAATCTTCTCCAAAGACAGAGAAATAGTCCATGAAGACTTCGAGACTGTCACCAAGGAAATCAGAAAATATCACCGTCATGCATCTCTGAAATGTCGCATGGCCGTTACATAGCCCGAATGGCATTCGTGTAAATGCGAATGTGCCAAAGGGACATGTAAACATCATCTTTTCTTGATCGTCTGGATGAATTGTAATCTGGTTATAGCCTGAGTATCCATCCAAGAAACAAAAATAACTCTGACTTGCTAGTCGATCAAGGATTTGATCGATGAACGGAACCGGGAAGTGATCCTTCTTCATTGCGGCATTCAACTTCCGGTAGTCGATACAAACTCGCCACTTCGTCGGAAGGCGCGTTTGGATCTCCTCACCCTTGTCATTCATGGTCACCGTAACTCCTGCCTTCTTGGGAACAACATGTACGGGACTAACCCACTGGCAATTGGATATGGGATAGATGATCTCTGCATTAAGCCATTTCAAGATTTCCTCCTTCACGGCTTCCCATACCTTAGGGTTTAGTCATCGTTGGGCTTCCCTCAAGGGTCTGGACTCGTCCTCCAAAAATATGCGATGAGTGCATAATGAAGGGTCTAACCCCCTCAAATCTGCTAGAGTCTAGCCGATTGCTTGCTCATTTCGTCGTAATACGTCGAGTAATCGTTTCTCCTGCTCCTCATTGAGCTGGGAAGAAATAATCACTGGCTTTACCAGTTGAGAGTCAAGAAAAGCATACTTGAGTGTATATGGAAGAGGCATGAGCTCCTCTATCGGCTCGTCCAAAGGTAGCTCCTTAAAATCAGTTTCCTCATTGATCGTCATGACTTCTTCGATGCAAGTTTCTATGTCTTGGTCATCAAAAAGGTCGATGGCGCCCAAATCTTTGAAAGCTTGTGAAGGGTACTTCATTAATTTGTTGATGTCGACCTTCATCGTGTGCTCTCCTACTTTAAGAATTACTTCATAATTGAACTAATATTCTCACTCAATTGGATCCTCTTGGGGCTTCTATGGGGTGTGCATATGCCTTTAAGAAATTTGGCATAAGAAGGTATATGCTTAATTGCATATACTAAAGGGATGGTAATGGTCACCTTTTGAAAGGCTTCTAATAAATGATCATCAGTATCACTAACCTTAGCTTTAGGCTTACTTAATGCTTGAGGGTAAGGCACGGGTGATTTGTATGTGTCGGGATTCGGCTCAGCTCACACCCGTTCTTCCTCATCTTCTGAACTGTCTTGCTCAACTACGACTGTCGGTGTATCTTCAACTATCGAGCTCTTGTGTAAAGGATGATCCTTATAAGGATCTGGTAAGTCTTTGCTGCTCCTAAGGCTCGATATCGCTAATGTAGTCTCTACCGCCTCCTCGTCAACATGCACATGACTCGGATTATGCATTTGACTTGATGAGGCCCCTTGATTCCTTGGGTTGATAGTGGCCTGCGATGGTAATTGGTCAAAAATTGAAACTTGCTTACCCTTCTTATTATCAATCAAGGTAGGGATGTTCGTCTTGACAAAATCTTATATCTCATCCACACGCAAGTTCATCCTGTTCATTTGCTCCATCAACTGAGAGATCGCACCCAGAATCGGATCTGCAGATGGTGCGGTCGGTTGTGGAACTTGATTGTATGATTGCTGTGGCAGAATATACATCGACTGTCTTGCATTCACGTAGGGTTGTGGTTGCGAGTTTTGTCATTGACCGGTGTTGTAAGATGGAGGATACGCTTGATCAGTGTTCCTCCTAAATCATTGCTGCTGCATAGGATTTTTATAAATAGGGTTATTAAAATAATTTGGGTATGTACCTTGATAATTCGGTCTTCCCTGTTGATTCGGCCCTCCTGGTGGGCCTTGTCTATACATGCCCTGCCCTTGAATTGCCATGATTGGAAAATCCATCTCAACATGATCAAGGCTTGAGCAATGGGCGCATGGTGACACTTCTTGTAGAGCTATGGGTGCAAGTCCTTCAGATCCGTTGCGGATGTGGAACCGATCTAATAGAAGATTCTGGACCTCCGCCATCTTGTCGATCTTCTCTAGGAGCATGCCTGTCTCTACTGACTTTGCGTCGATTAATCCTCCTTTTGGCGCTGCACCTCTTCCGAATGGTTTTGCCGCATTGTGGTGGCTATTTTCCGCCATAGTCTCGATCAATTCCATTGCTTCGTCTTCAAACTTTCTCATGAAGGTGCCGCCGCTAGCTGCATCTAAAAGATATCTATCTTGCGGGCGTAACCCATCATAAAATATTTGTGTAAGCTCATGGTTAGACACTCCATGGTGAGGACACTCCCTAGTGAGGTCTCTAAGTCTCTCCCAAGCTTCATGAAATGTTTCACTCGGTCCTTGGGTAAACTCACGCATCGCCTTCCTAACAGAGGTGGTCTTTCCTATAGAATAGTATTTCCTAAGAAATTCCTCCTCCATCTCGGTCCAAGTTGTGAATTATCTCCCTAACTTTAAAAACCAATCTTTATCTCTATCTCTAAGGGTAGCGGGAAAGAGCTTCATCTTCATCACATCTGCCGACACATTATGAATCTCATTGATCTCACATACTTGACTAAGCTCGTTGATAAAATGCTATTTATACATGAATTTACATGATTATTAATGCAAATAAAAGTATTATTTACTCCAATTGTATGCATGTTATCATATTTTAAGTATATTTCTATCATTTTGTATAATTACATGTTATGATCTAAAAATATATCCTTTTATGGATAAGTATGCATAATTAAACATTGTGATTTTAATCCTAATTAAATTTAAGATCATAACCATTTTTTAATGATGAAAATATAAGAGAAAAGATCTTTATTAACATTCATGTACTTGTTATCAAGTTAATTTTGAAAATACATGAATGTTTTATTTAATTAAAATTCATTCTCTTACTATTTCAATATTTTGAATTTTTAAAATGATATATTATTCAATTTCTGATCTAGAAAAACAAATTTGAACTAATTTAGAGTTATATTTTGAAAGTTATGATTTTTATAATTTATACGAATTTTCTAGAATTTTTCTGAATTTATTTACGTATATTTTTTATTTTAAAAGTATTAAAAACAATGCAATTTTAAGTTATAATCTCAAAATGCACTAAAATAGGGATAATTATGCATAATTAAGAATATATTTTAGAATAGATTATTCCCATCTAAATTTGAGATTATAATTAGGATTTTAATGATAAATAATAAGAGAAAATGTTTATATACACTCATTTATTTTTCTAAAAGTTTTATTTTTCAAGAAGAAATGAATGTATTTCTAAAATAATAATTTATTCTCTTAATTATTTAAATAATTTGACTTTTTATAATGATAGATGATTGAATTTCAGATCACATGAAAAAAATCTGGATTAATTTGGAGTTATATTTTGAAAGTTATGAATTTTCTAATTTTTAGGGATTTTTCTAGATTTTTCTGAATTTATTTTAGATTTTAAATCGATTAAAATAATAAAAAAAATTAAGAAAAAGGGGATTATTTTTCGCGCGGGACCCATGTGGATGCGATGTGGCATGCAAGGCCACGTGGCAGAGCCACGTGGACCCACGCGAGCGCCTACGTGGCACGGAGGTGACACGTGTGTGCATATTTTTATTTACTCGTAATATAGGGTTATAGTACATATAAGCATCCGTTAGTCGGATTTAAGCTAACGCTTAAGTCCTTCGCACCTTTTAAACCCGACATCTCTCTTTTATTTTTACCGTGTGGGACTATGTTCCACTTTTCTTTTTAATTTCAGGTGACGTGGATTAATCCGAGGCGTCGGATCGAAAGCGCGGAGATTATCGCGCGTTGATACGGTGGACGCGAGGTCCACCGGATTACCGATCAAAGCACGTACTTTAATATCAACTTAAGTGAAGCTCTTACGATTAATCTCGACCGTCCATCAACCGAGTTATAACGGTCAAGATTAATCGCGATCGGTTGACTCATTGAATCATCAAGACCATCCGATGAAGATCCAACGAAGGCACTTTCGCGCGTTTTATAATGCATACACAGGAGGCTTCATCGGGAGCGTCCATTCGCGATCCAAAGGCCGAGATTTAACCGTAACCGTTCACCTTCACGCGTTTAATCTGGACCGCTGATGAAGATTAAACGCCTCTATCCGACGGTTATGCCTAAATCGCTTATAAATTAAGGTATTCTTCGATTTTGTAATGCACTCTTGGATGATTTCACCAAGTTAATATATCTACACCCTTCCATACTTGAATCTCTCACTTCTAATCTCTTCTAGACTCGTTTCCGCGTCCACAGAGTGATTAAAACTGAGATTTTGTCGATCGATTAAGGAGAATTCGTCTCTTGAACACCGATGCTCGTTTTCGAAATCACGGAATGAAAAGCCTCGATCCAGCGATTAATTGTATCATTTCGATCGCTATCTCGGGTTAGAATACGTGTTTTCCCTCTAATCTTTTGTCATGTATCACCAATTTGTAACCTGGGATAGTAATTTAGTTTAATTTCTTTGTTAATTTTGGTAATTTCGTGATCCAATTTTTGGAAATTTCTCTCCACTTTGCTCTTTGATTTCTGCGCGAATACTAATCCAAATCGAGTAATTTTTGATTCCGTGGATTTGTCTTTCTAAATCCACCATTTTCCCTAATTTCTATCACCAATTCACCATCCAATTTGATCAAATTCCAAAAGATCTCTCATAAATACCTTATTTCCCTGTGGATTCGACCCTTATTTACCATTATACCCCTCAATTCGAGATATTTTCATTAAATTGGTAAGTTTGGCTTTATTATTGACATGAATCGGTGTACAATTAACGACCGCATCGATTCGTTCCGTCACATGCACCTACGTGGCACGATGAGACAAGTGGGCTGGCATTTGATGGGCCCACAGGTTAGTGGGTCCAGGTAAGAGAGGGGGGGCATACTAGGCCCATTGGGCGACACAACTGCTTATGGGCGCCCTACCTTTTATACGCATGTTTTTCACAATTTTTTTGCCATGTGGGACTAATCGCTCTCTCAGAGTTCGCAGGCGATGTGGTATCTCGAGATGCGTCGAATCAACACGCGCCAATCGAAACACGTCGATCTTGTAGAATCTGGTCCACCTGATCACCATCAAAAGCACAAGCATAATCGTGAGCCATCAATCGCTTAAGTGACATCGAACGGCCGTGATTTAGTCGCGCAATTGGTGAACCACGAATCGCCACGTGGCTGCTGAAGGAGACGCCGATGAAGATCGTACAGACGATAATCAAGGAGGAGTGGGATCTTGGCCCACTAATTTCGTGAAATCTCAACCATTCGAAGCCTCCTCAGCAAATCGGACGGACCGCGTTTATCACGATATTTTTTCTATAAATAGATGTTCTTTCTTTTTGTAACTTAACTTTCGATTGAATCGTGAAGAAATCAAGCAATTTTGGAACAAAATCTTAAGTTCTTCGTGATCCCCATGCATTCTAGACTCAATCACGATTATTTTGAGACATAATTGTTCACGAGTTATTACAAGAATCAATCGGAATCTCCCCTTAAATGTCGAACGCACGTCAAAGAAGAAACCGAAGAAATACTCTTCAACCAACACAAATTGAAGCCCAACCTTCATGTCAATCAGGTTGGTAGTGTGAATCGATTGTAATCCTTGCAATTTATGTAGTTTAGATTAGATTTAGATAGGTAATTAGATATAAGAAATCAAAATTTTCATCTTTTCACCCAAATTTGGGTGCAGATTTTTGCTGATTTTCAAATAAGGATTTCTCCCTAATATTAAGTCTAAATAATTTTATTTTGGTTTCATTGGATTCCTTGTTTCATCAGCTGTCCGTGGATATCTGATTCATAAAATTTTATCAATATTTGGCCCTTCAATGCGATGTTTGACCAACGATTGTTCATTTTCAATCCGAATGTGGGTGTTGACTTGTGGGGGCAATTACTTTTAAAATACAAGATGAAATTTGACAATTTTGGTCTCTCTGGAATCCTCTGATTGTAAGCTTTCTATTCATATATGAATTTCAAGATTTGAATATCATTTGGTTAGTCAATTTCATGATTTTGATCGAGGTCTTCATTTTAGGATTTTTCTGATTATTGATTTTTAATAAATTATAGTAAATCCAATTCTTCTCTAACAATCACATATTTTATATCAAAATTTTTCATTTTCTCTATAGTTTCTGAATATATAATTTTTGTAATATTTTACCACCTTTTTCTTCTCTGATTTTACAGAAAGTCAACATTTGGTCAAAGTCAATGCTTTCAATAATTTTCTAAATATATAGCTTTTGACTTTTGTTGGTCAAACCATTTTCTAAAATTCTTAAAATAAATTCTCTGATATGTTCATATCATTTCCATTAATTATAGATCACTTCCATTTCTGAAAAACCCTAATTAGACCTGAGGTTGACGGAGTCAACTCTTCGATCAAAGACAACCATGTTCTCTGTGGATCGACCTGATCTTTACACTGCAGTTGATTTCATATTTTTACCATTGTGAGTTCGGAATTATAAAATTTTTTGATCGATGATCATGTGTTTTCAATGACCGCATAAATCATTTTGTTAGTATCCACAAAGAAATCATAGATTGCAGTAAAGAGGAAGAAAATCACACGAATAAAGAGAGCAAATGTCAAAATTTCTCAAAATTATTCTAATCGATGCAATAAAATAGAAATTAGATGCTAAATGAGAGCATATTAGAAGGAAAACACATACTCAAAATGATCTCACGCTTGAAATGGTCTCAATTAAACCCCGGATCAAGGCTCTTCATTCCACATTTTTGAAAATGGATCTTCCGAGTTCATGCGATGAAGTCCTCATATTCCATGAGATTACAAGAATATAAAATGAACTCACGCTTGAAATGATCCAATCAAACCCCGGATCAAGGCTCTTCATTCCACGTTTTTTAAAATCATTCTCCTGAGTTTAGGCGATGAAGTCCTCATATTCCTTAGATGAAATCTTGACTTCAAGCATTCAGTGGACATGAAAATGAATCTAGAACATGATTTAAGGAAAAGATTCAAGGATTGAGATGTCCAGATGGTTCATCAATTGACACTTTCAAGATTACATTTTTCCTCATAGAGAAAGAGTATAAATAGGAGAAATTTTGCATGTCCATTCAATCGTGGGTTCATCTGCAATCAATGACTAAGATTAACTAAGAGGAGAGGAATTGAAATCTGCAAGTCCTAGTTGTGAGATCTCAGAAGGAGTGTCTAGATTTTGCCATATTCTCACATGAAGAAGAATCTTCTCTTCATCGCATCCATTAGATCATGATCTGACGCCTCAAATGGCACTTTGAATATTGGTCATTATAACTCCTCAAATCAATGTCTAGGACTTCTCGGGTAATAAGACAAAATGATGCTGATGTAGGATATTTTAGAAGTGATAATGTATATGAAGATGATGATGTAATGAGTGAAATGTGAGGGAGAAGTGAGTGAAATAGATATAAATATCTACTGATTTTAATTATGAATTAATCCTATAATCTTATGGAGGACCTATGAATGATATCAGTGAGGAGTAAGTGTATAACTCAGAAAAGTTATTGTGGAAAGATAATCGGAAATATGAAAAATGAGAATAATGAGGATGTTGAAGAATATGTAGATAAAATAAATGAAAGAGAATAGGAAATGATTTATGTAATGAAGACGAGTGATTATGATGATAAT
The DNA here is from genome assembly GCA_024174645.1 of Lemna minuta. Taxonomy (NCBI): domain Eukaryota; kingdom Viridiplantae; phylum Streptophyta; class Magnoliopsida; order Alismatales; family Araceae; genus Lemna; species Lemna minuta. The sequence goes on from CM044107.1 coordinate 189,466, forward strand.
TTTTAGAATGTGGAGGGGAGTTAGGACTGATAAGATGGAAGATTAAAATTAAAGATCATTGAATGAATGAGGAAAATAATTTGGAAAGATGATGGTGAGTAGGATCGAAGAGAATAAGGTGATGGAATATAATGTATAATGAATAGAAGTAATTCCTATTTCAATTTATTACATGGAAATGACTTAGAATTAATAATGTGAAGGATTATTATTATTATAGAATAATGAATATACGAGGAGGATAAATCGGATAAATGAGTATATAATTAAGGATATTGCGATTATATGATTGAATAGCAGTGATAACGAGAGTGATTGAGAAACTAAGAAGAACGGATAGGATACTAAAGGAGTTACGGGACGAATGGAGAATAGCATTGAGATTGAAGAAGAGGGATAAGATTATGATTGGGGATTATTTTGGAATGTAGATATGATATAGAGAAGAGATATAAGAAAGAAACGAGATATAAGAAAGAGAAGAGATCAGAAGGTGAGTAGAATGTTGGACTTACGGATCTTTAACGAAACTATCATTCATGGTTAAATGAGAGAGGACGATACCTGATTTGTGACGTGAAGATGATGCTCTTCGAGATCACCTCATGACCAAAATGATTCCTCAGTCGCTTCTTACTTTGAAATGGATGAAGGATGACAGAACGGGAGGGAGAAAAGAATAGGGAGATAGAACTCGGATTGAAGGTAGATGGGAGAGGAAATGGAGGAGACAATGGAAAGCACAAGAACACAGAAATTTTCCAGAAGGAAAACAATTCATTTCAATAAAACAACATGTCTTTCTTTCTTACAATTCGTCTCCTTTATAGAGTAGAGAAAATAGAGAAGTTAGGATGAAGAGATGCCTCAAGGAGGGAAAGGTAGTTACGGTGGTTTATAACATCTCTTCGTGAATGTTTCTTCACTGCTACAGTCTTTCATGTGATGGAGATACGTGGAACGAGTTACGTAGAGTCTTTCTTGATCATGTGGACTTAGTGGCTGTTGAGGAGATTTTGGAAGCAGTTTCTTGACCGGTCAACACTTTTAAGAGGAGTTCTTCTTGATTTCCGACAGTCGTGGATGGCTTGTATTCCGTGGGAGGTAGTTTAGGAATTATCTTTGTGATTTCCTTTCCGGTTTGCAACCTTCTTTAAAATAATCATTCTTCATACAAGCTTGGGTCTTGCCTTAACGGTCCTCATCCTCGTATTGATTAGATCTTGTCCTTATTGCCTTTTGTTTAGGGAACTTAACTTCACGTGGAATCCACTAATAGTAGTGCCATGGAGAACTTCATGTTTATCTAATGCTTCGGTAGTGGCTAATGGATGAGATGAGGAATCTCATCGATCTCGCATTCTTTATTAGTCATGCTCTTCATCAATTCTTGAGATATCAAACTAAATATTCATGATTCTTATAAATCGTGAAGTCCTCTTGATGTAGTTGTATTCATACTCATCTTGAAGAGATCGTGATTGTGATCTTCTTCAGTTATGAAGTTTGACTTCACTAGGATTCCATGTCATTGATGAGGAAGATGCTTAGTGTGTCTTCAATACTCTCCTGATGGATAAGAGGAGATGCATAATCTTGTTGGCTCGGAGATAATCTTGGAGGTCTTGATCAGTTAGGAGGACGGTTCTTAGACAGATATGAGCTTAAGTGTTATCTTCACCCTTAATCGTGAAGGTATTATTTAAATGGGAGATGGTGAGGACTTCTCCTTGTGACTTTCTGTCCTCAATGATAGCTTTCCTCAGACTAAATACCAACATATAAATGCTCTTCAGGATCTTTAGAAACCGTGGAGATCTCTGATGTACTTGTCTTCATTTTCACTTGAGTGAATCATGAACTTCTTCAATTATGAGGCTTCTTTTATGTTCTTCATGACTGTCTTCTTTGATGGCAGATTCTTCATGCTGATTATCAACTTATAATTGCATGGTTTACTCATGCAAAAGGGTTTTGTCTTGAAGTAAAATCCGAGAATAATAATATTAATTAGATCTCTCCTATAATTCTAACTATAGGTGGTATTCAAAGAGAGAAGGGGAATATAATACAAAGAGGTCTCCTACTGATTTTCTTGAGATCAATACTTATAATTATACAAGGTACCTATGATATAGTGCATATGGTTTGGATAATTAGGAACCTATATCAAGGTAAGAGGTGGTTGACTTGGTCTATTCAAAGAATTCTATGTATCTAAGGGTGAGGGTTTAATTTCTTTTGACCAAGTCAATCTTTGGATCAATTTATAGTTGGAAGAGGAGGGAAGATAATTCCCTTAGGATCTACACTCTCTTTCAATGTTTTCGAGAGGCTTTCTTCATTCATTTAATGAATGGATAATTTCTCGAGTTTGTGAATAAGGAGGAGTATAGTATTTTGTTGCTGTTGAGAATGATTTCTCTTCCTTAGTTCATATATAGGTTCACTTGAAACCCTTGTGTTTATGTGATGAGATAATTCTCCATCAGATGCCCACTATGAGATGACAAAATGAACTCGTGCGGTCATTGAATACACACGATGTCGTGTCAAAACAAAGTTCAAACTTACCAATTTAAAGATACCCTTTCACGAATTGAAGGGTATAATGGTAAATAAGGGTCAAATCCATGGAGAATTAGGGAAATTTTTTAGATATCTTTGAAATTTGATCAAATCAGATGATGAATTGAGGTTAGAAATTAGTAAATTTAGTATATTAAGAAAGATAACTCAATTGCAAATCCATGGAATAAAAAATCAAGAGATTTTGATTAGAATTTGTGGAGAAATTGAGGCTTGAAATTGAGAGAAAATTCGATCGTGAAATTTGATTAAAAACTGAAATTAAAACGAAATTAAACTTAATCTACGATTCAAAATGTAAATCTAATGCTAAATGATGAAAGATTAAGATGAAAACATGCAATCTAACCCAAAGTCGCGCATGAAATGATCCAATTAATCGCTGGATTCATGGCTTTTCATTATGCGATTTTGAAAACGAAGATGGCATTCAAGATGTGATTTCTCCTTATTCCTTAGATCAAATTATGATTTCAAACACTCCTCGGACACGGAAATGAGTCAAGAAGCATAAAAAATCAAAAGACTCTCAAATTGTGATGTCTAGATAGTTTGATTTGCTCAAAAATCCAAGAATGATCTTCCGTCGCGAAGAATATTCAAATTTATAGAAGAAATTGGGCATAACCTTCGGATGCGTTGGTTCATCGTGATCAACGGTCGAGATCACGCATCGATTGACGAATTGTTGCCATTAAGTCACGTCCCTCCAATCTTTGTTTTTTATTGGAAATGGGATAAATGATACCTGTATTAAGCCATTTAAGGATTTCATCCTTAACGGCATCCCATACCTTAGGGTTTAGCCGCCTTTGTGCCTCTCTAGAAGGGACGAGAATCCTCCTCTAGGAAAATGCGATGAGTGCACAAAGAGGGATCAATTCCCTTAAGGTCCGATAATTTCCATCTGATTTCTTCCTTTCTTCCTCGCAAGACTGCCAATAGTCTCTCCTCCTGGTCCTGATCTAACTGCGAGGATATAATCAAGGGGTTAGCGCAATGATGATCAAGAAAAGCATATTTCAACATAGAAGGTAATGGTTTTAACTCAAGTGTCGTCTCCCTGGAGGGAAATGGATCATCCTCGGGCTCCTTGAAGCTCTCATCCTCAATAGCTGCCATCATCTCCTCGATACAACTCGAAATCTCCGGATCCTCGTAAATATCGACAGCGCCTATCTCATTAGACTCATGTGAAAGATGTCGCATCAACTTGTTGATGCTCACCTTCATCGTGCTATCTCCTACCTGAAATATGACTTCTCCCTTGCCCCAATCCATAATAGCTTTCATGGTAGCTAAAAATGGTCTTCATAGTATGATGGGAGAGTCGGTGAAGTCCTTCGTAGATTTCATATCCCCGATAATAAAGTCTACCGGAAAGTAACTGTTTTCTACCTTAACTATCACATCCTCTACAATGCTGTGAGATCGTCTCACGGATCCATCCGCTAAGCTCAACTCGATAAATAATGGCTGCAACTCGCCAAGTGGACAAATGTCATACACTCCCTTCGGGAGGATATTGACACCAGCCCCCATGTCGAGGAGAGATCGAGTGAAAGTCATGCCCCCTATCTCACAACTAATCATGGGAGCTCCCGAATCACATTGCTTATGAGGAAGCATACTCAACATGATAGAGCTAATGGTCTCACTCATATGGATACGTTTCGGCTTCCTCGTAGGGGTGCAAAGTCGTTTTAAGAACTTAGCGTAGGATGGAATATGTTGGATAGCGTCTACTAATGGGATGGTGATAGTAACCTATCTAAAGGCCTCTAGCAATGTATCATCACTCTCACTCGTAGAGACCATGGGCCGGCTCAATAACTGAGGATAAGGCACTGGAGGTTTGTAAACCTCGGGACTGGGCTCTACCCTACTCTCCTCATTGGAGTCCTTCGGAATGATAGGGGGAGAGGATTGGTCATCCTTCTCCTCAAGCGGGTCCTTGCGGCCCTTGTGGTCCGTATGAGGATCCACTAAGATCTTGCCGCTACGTAGGCCCGAAATGGCATGTGCCTCCTCCGATGCACTATCAATGCGAACTTCGTTCACATTGTGGGTGTGGCTCGACGATGCTTGCCTTACATTCCTAGGGTTTGCTAAAGGTGGGAAGGTAATTGATCTATAAATTCAACTCGCTTACCCTTCCTCTGCTCGGTAGAAGCATTGGAGCATTAGGTTTTAGCCCCTTTGACTCTCAAGTCGGTCACTAACCTCATTCAGTTTACTCATCATTTGTGCTAATGCACTCATGACGAGATCAACTAGGGGTGCTGGAGATGGTATTGCTGGTGGCGGTGTAACCGTTTGGGGAAGACCGGGGGCGAAAGATGTCAGCCTCGGGTTCCCCATATGCTACGGCGCGGATCCAAAGGGATAATGATATGGAGTGTGCTGCCCGCTTCGCTGTTGCGCATAAGATGGGTTATGAAAACTAGAATAACCCTGATTCGGGTAGTAAGGTTTGACCTACCCGCTTGGCTCAAACCTGGATATGTAGTAAGGTTTGGCCGAAATGGACCTTGGATTGCCATCATGGGACAATCCAGCTCGACATGCTCAAAACTAGAGCAATGTGAACACGGAGATACATCAATATGTGATACTAGCACGAGGCCATCAGAACCCGGTCGGATCTTAAGCGAATCCATGATCAAATTTTGTGCCTCGGTTAGCTTTTCAATTTTATCTAAAAGTATAGTTGTCTCTACCGCCTTTGCATCCAACATCCCTCCCTTCATGGGAGCGCTCCATCCTCCGAAGGATTTAACCGCATGACGATGGCTATTCTCCGCCACCAACTCAATCAACTTCAGGGCTTCATCCTCACATTTGCTCATGAATGTGCATCCACTAGCGGCATCGAGAAAATATCTGTCAAGTGCACGTAAACCATCATAAAAAATATCAGTAATCTCGTGTTTAGGTATACCATGATGCGGGCATTGTCTCAAGAGATCTCTAAGTCTCTCTCATGCCTCATAGAAAACCTCACCCGGCCCTTGTGAGAATTCGTATATGGCTCTTCTCACGACGTTAGTCTTACCTACCGAGTAGTACTTACACAAAAATACGTCTTCCATATCTCTCCATGAATCAAACTCGCGGCCCAAGGTGAAAACCCACTCCTTTGCCCTTGCCTTAAGCGTGAAGGGGAAGAAGCGCATCTTGGCCGTCTCAAAGGGGACATTGTGGAATTGATTGAATTCGCACACCTGGCTGAATTCGTCCACATGTCGATATGGGTCCTCCGATGGTAGTCCATGAAAAGTGGGTAAAAGGCCAAGAATATGTGAGTCAATTTTAAAATTTGCAGCTCTTTGAAGAGGGGCATTGACTCGCGTAGTCTGCCTTTGGACAACTGGTCTTGCATAATCGCTAAGACATCATCTCACTATCCCAGCGGGAAGAGGGGCATCTATCAGTTCCTCTTGCCTCGGTGTGGCAAGAGCTAGCATGGGATCACTAGAAGCCTCTGATGGACCTCTGGATGTGTCGAATAGGTCGTCATACAAGGGATTATTCCTTCTATGCCTCATGGGTCGCTGATTCTGGTACCCTTGTCGTCTTCCTTGTTTCCTATGATTCCTATTCATGGCTATATCAAAAAGATCACAGAAAACAGATATATATATATATATATATATAAGAAAATCAGAATAGGGTTAGACTTTAAATATGATGTTCCAAATGCAAATGCTTCACTCTACTCCACCAAAAGATAGATAAAACTACACACTATCACAAGTCGCACCACTGAAAATAATAATACTAATAGACCACTGATAACAGAGAATGTATCTGAGATATATCGATGTCCTCGTCTCAAATAAGTGAAAAAAAAACACAAAATAGACTACCAAATTTACACCAAAAATGTCAAATAATGGCCAAAAACAGGTAATCTTACCTTGTTATACTTCCACCACTGAGAGGGTCTGATTATTTCTCTGTGGGTCAGTAAACTACAGAAAGACAAACCTAAATATGACCTCGAAATCAAGCAACAAAATCAATAACGCATGATCCCCGGTAATGGCGTCATTTTGACAAAGCGTTTTATGCAGTCGTTAAAACACACAAATATTGGTCAAACAAAATTTCTAATTCCGAACTCACAATGACAAAGATATTAAATCAAGTACAGTGTAAGTATCCGGTCGATCCACAGAGAACACGGTTCACTTTGATCGTAGAGTTGACTTGGTCAAACTTAGGTTTAGGTAGGGCTTTAAAGAAGTGATAATGATATATAATCAATAGAAATGATCTAAATATATGCGATAGGATATTTTAATAAGAAATGTCAAAAGTCAAGGTCAAAGCGTTGACTTTGACCAACAATTGACTTTCTAAAAATCAGAGAATAAAAAGAGCTTAAAATATTACAAAAATAATATTTTATAAACTAGAGAGAAAATGAAATTTATTGATATGAAATTTGTGAATTTTTTATAAGAATTGGATTTATTATGAATTATTGAAAATCAAAGATCAGAAAAATCCCGAATTGAACACTTCAATGTAAATCTTCAAATTGACTAAACAAATGATATCTAAATCATGAAATTGTGTATATCAATAGAAAGCTAACAACCAAAGGATTCCAAAGAGACCAAAATCATCAAATTTTAATCTGTATTTTAAAAGTAATTGATCCCGCAAGTCAACGCCCAAATTCGGATTGAAAATGAACAGTATGTAGTCAAACGTTAAATCGAGGGCCAAATGATCATTGAAATTTTACAAACTTCTATCCACAGAAAGCTGATGAAACAAGCAATCCAATGAAACCAGAATCAAGTGATTCAAACTTAAGATCAGGGATATATCCTTATTTGAAAATCATCAAAAATTTGAACAAAATTTGGGCAAAAATGAAGATAAAATGACTTTTAAAGCAAAATTAGCCTCCTAAATCTAATCTAAATACAAATTGTTGCAAGATGAACGATCGATTCTCACTACTAACCCGATTGACGTGAGAATTTGGCTTCAATTCACGTCGATTGAAGAGGATTGGCTTGGTTTCTTCCTCGCGTACGTTCGGCGTTCAAGGGGAGAATGCGATCGAATCAAGTAACGATTTACGATCAATCCCGTCTCAATCTGATCAAAGTTGAGTTTCGGATGCAAGGGGGTCACGAAGAACTCAAGATTATGCTCCAAAATCGCTTAATTTATTCATGATTCAATCAAGAGTTATGTTTACAAAGAAGAACATCGATATTTATAAGGGATTTCCAAGTGAAAAACATGGCCCGTTTCATCCAGTGAAGACCGATCGATGGCCACGATCGCGCGATGATCGTGGGCCACGATCTCACGATCTCGTCATTTCTGTCGTCCGATTTCCATCGTCGCGTCGAGGTGAGTCCACGTGTCGCCCTGATCACATGCATTTATAACTTAATTTCTTATCCTAATTAACTTATATTCATGCTTATTTTATGTGAATATGATGCAAGTTATCCTAAGTTTCATTAATTTTCTCCATTCGTATGCCATTACACTAAAGTTCATAATTAGGCATAAATTAGGGATAAGTATGTGTTTTCTTGATGATTAATCTTGTTGCAAGGTTAAATTCATATGAATTAAGTTCTTTTCCTGATGTATTTTGACTTTAGTAAATGATTTTTAAGGTTAATTTTAAGAAGGAATGTATTGGATGATTAAAAGAGAGAGATTTTAATAAATGCTTGTAGGTTATTTTTAATTCATCCTATGTTCTTCCTTTTAATTTTTTTTAATGGCATAATATTAAAAAGAAAAGAAATTGAGATCCAATGGACAAAATTTGGATTAAAAAGTTGTATATTTAGAGTTTTGAATTTATGAATATTTTAGATTTTTTTGGAATTTTGATTTGAATTTATTCCTTAATTTTAAATGCAAAAAAGGGGGTTTTTATTCTACCGCCCTGCAATGCTAATGTGGCGCAGAGTTGACGTGGCACGCGGGACCCACGCGGATGCAACGCGGAATGCAAGGCCACCTGGCAGGGCCGTGCAGGCCCGCGTGAGGCGCAGGTGGCGCATAGGGCGCGGACACGTGGCAGGAGACCACACGGTCCACGCGGATGCCCGTAAGGGGCGCCACGTGGCAGGAGGGTCGGCAAGTGAAGGGCCCACTGGTTAGTGGGCCCTGGTAAGATGATTGGGGCGGTAACGCAATAGCATTAAACCGCCCCACATTTTAAGCTAACCCTTTCCTGTTTTTTCTTCCGTGTGGGACTATGTTCCCACACGTTTTTCTCTTACAGGCGACGTGGCGGCATTGCGTACGTTGGATTCTACTCGCATCGTTTAAAACGCGTCGATCGAGTTGACTCAGGTCCACGCGATCATTAATCAGAGCACGTGCGTGAAATACGGGTTAAGTGACGATGATCGATGATTCATATGCTAACACGTGCAAGTGCCAGGAGCGTTCGATCGTGATCGTGATTGTGATCTTCATCTGGAGGCATCGGACGGCTTACCTGACAACACGTGGAAGCTCAAGAGTGCTGGATCTTCATCAAAATGCAAATGTGAAGTGGCCGTGCAATCTTCATCGGATGGCGGAATCAACATCAAGCTGAAGGTCCACGATCGAGGCCCGATCGCCACGCGATCGTGGCTGATCGCCGCGGCAGAATCAACATCGCTGTGATTGGAATCAAAATGCATGTTAGCGGACTAAATCTTCATCAGACAAGGGAATCAACGTCAAGCGGAAAGTCCACGATCGAGGCCCGATGGCCGCGCGATCGTGGCCACGATCAAGCGCTATTATGGTCCGATGAAAGCGGAAATCATGACCACAATCACGAGAGGTTGATGGCCACGATCATCGTGTGATCGTGGCCACCAATAGGCAGCCAATCGCGGATCAAACGGCCCGCAAAAATCGGGCAAAATTTCCCTTTAAAAAGACGATGTATCCCTCCTTATTTCACAACTTTTGATTGATTCGTGAAGCAATTAAGTGAATTTGGAGCAAAATCTTAAGTTCTTCGTGATCTCCCCGCGTTAAGACTCAATTGCGAAGCAATTGGAGCGGGATTGATCGCGAATTCCTCCTTGATTTCACTTAATTTTCCCCATGAATTACAAACGTCCGCGAGGAAGAAATCGAGCAAATTCGCTTCAATCCACATGAATTGAATCCCCATTCTTGCGGAAATCGGGTTAGTAGTAAGATTCGATCGACTATCAAGAGGTAATTTGAGTTTTTATTAGGTTTACATCTTTAATTTTGCAAATTAGTTCTTAGTGTTCTCCATTTTCCCCAAATTTTAGTCCAAAAAAATTTCTGATTTTGAAAATAAGATATCTCTCTGATTATAATTTCAAATCACTTGAGTCTAGTTTCATTGCATTTCTCTTTTCATTAGCTTTCCGTGGATAGCAAATTCGTCAAATTCCGAGTTCATTTGACCCTTTAATTTAACGTTTGACCAAACACTGTTTACTCTTCATCAGAATTTAAATGTTGACTTTCAGGGTCAATTACTTTCAATTTACAAATTGGAATTCAATCACTTTGGTATCTTTAGATTCCTATAGTTCTTAGCTTTCCATTTATATATAAATTTCAAGATTTGGATTTCATTTGACTAGTCAATTTGTAGATTTCCTCTGAGATGTTCATTTCGGGGATTTTCTGATATTTGATTTTCAATAATTCAGAGTAAATCCATTTCTTATCCACAAATCATGAATTCTATATCAATAAATTCCATTTTCTCTCTAGTTTCTAAATATATAATTTTCGTAATCTTCTGACATCTTTTGATTCTCTGATTTTACAGAACACCGACTATTGGTCAAAGTCAATACTATGACTTTGACTTTTGACTTTTCTCTGTCAAATGCAAGAATTCAATTCTTAAAACTTATTATTTAGTCTATTTATATCATTTATATTCATTACATCTTACTTTTACTTCTTTAATACCTCTTTTAAACATAAGTTTGACCAAGTCAACTTTGCAATTAAAGTCAACCTTGCTCTTTGTGGATCGACCCGATACTTACACATCACTTGATTTTATATCTATATCTCTGTGAGTTTGGTTTTTAAAGTTTGTTTGACCTACGTTTGTATGTTTAACGACCGCACTAAAACGCTACGTCACGCCCCCACGATTAATCGGGTAACCGATTAATCGTGACCGTTCGATTTCACTAATGAAATCGATGGATCGTTTTAACCACGTTCGTTGATGAAGATCCGGTGGACTCTGATTTCACGCGATCGATGCCTCACGATCGTATCCAATGCGCCACACAGTGCCACATCACCTGCACATTTAAATTTCACAGGAACATAGTCCCACAGTATAAAAGGTTGGGCTGCATAACGCAAATGTATTACTGCCCCAATACTATAACCAGGGCCCACTAACCCGTGGGCCCTTCACCTGCCAGCCCTCTCACACTGCCACGTGGCGCCACCCGGGCATCCGCGTGGACTCGCGTGGCCCTGCCACGCGTCTGCGTCACCTCCGCGCCGCGTGGGCTCGCACGGCTCTGCCACTTGGCCTTGCGTGTCATGTCGCATCCATGCGGGTCCCGCGCACCACATCAGCTCCGCGGGTCTTGTGGAGATAAAACCCCCTTTTGCATTTTAAAAATCAATAAAAAAATCAAAAAAATTATGGAAAATTCCAGAAAAATCTAAGAAATTCAAAATTCGATATCTTTAAAAATATAACTCCTTTTAAACTCAAATTTTCTCCATTGGATCACAAATTTATTCCTTTTTAATATCATACCATCTAAAATATAAATTAAAAGAAGAATATATGATGAATTCATAATGAATTTAGATAATCTCTCAAGAAGTCTTCTTACATCATAGTAGTTCACCCTAGGGTATCAACTTACTTAGACTCACCTATAGTATTTTGTGCACGATCGGGTTTACCCCCTGGTCCTACATCAGCGAGCCTGGTCGGTCGTGACAAGGGAGATCGTTCGTACGTGGCACGGACAGTCAGCAGAGGTGGGCTATAACGGCGACGACGTAGAACGACGGAGTCCTCAGCCCGCCGATGACATATCCGGAGAAAAGCGGTGACCGGAAGGAAGGGAGTTGCGGACCACAATTTGGAATGCAAGGCGGTTCGTGGGCAGCGAACGTTGCGAGCCATGGGCAGGGTTGCAGCAGACCACAGGCAAGAGCGTGGCGGGCCGCTAGTCAAGACGCGGTGGGCGGCAGAGACGGCGTCGCGCGAACGGGTGGGCGGAGGGCGTGGTCGAGAGGGCGCGAGGGGGCGCGGCCGGGTGGGCCCGCGGGGCGCGGCAGGGTGGTGAAGCAGGTCGGCACGGTAGAGGATGGCAGAGGATGGAGCAAACAAGGAAGTTGAAGAAGATGATTTCTGGGCAGGACGCACGCTGGAGGAAGAAGAGAATGGCAATGAAGAAAGACATTTTATGCCGCGCTATATCGATTGGAGGTACGGAGTTATGGACTTCCTAGTATTTAAAATTTTAAATTACTCGATCAGTACAGGGTAGTGTCGATGACGATCGTCGATTTATCGAATGGAAATCGACTCGATCAAAGTCGCAGAGCGCTATCGGTGACTAACCTCTCTTTCTCAACCTTTTTCTCTCCCTTTCTCTCTCTCTCTCAGGTTGCTCGGCCCTTTTTAATCTGGTGGATAACTGGATCCAGCGCCCGAAAAATCCATTTTGGCGTCGGCGGAATCCCCTACTTCTCTTCCCCTTTCATTCCCCCATTCCCCGCCCCTGGTGGATTGCAGACACTTTCCCCTCAGTCCGGTAGATCTAGGGTTCGCCCTCTCCTTATTGTTCTGCGATTCATCCATCCGACAAGGAACCGTCCATGTCGTCCATCGATGGGCACCTCGGGTACGATGCGAGTGACAGTCGTATGTAGTGATCGCGAGCTTCGGTCGCGAAGATGAGCGTGAGCCGGCCGGCCGTGCACCCGGTGGAAGTCACGCCGCCGCCGCCGGCAGGGGAGATTAATCCGGATGACCTGCCGAGGGTGAGGATGAAGGACATCCAGGGCATGCCCGGAACTCCTGGCGGCCTCGTCCTCCGCCTCCTCCAATTTGCCTTCGCCGTCGCCGCTCTCTGCGTTATGCTCTCCGCCTCCGACTTCTCCTCCGTCTCCGCTTTCTGGTAATTAACTTCTTCCTGTTCGCATGTCTGGTGTTCCTTTTTTCTTATGCTAGTCTGTTTAATACGGTTGGGATGCGTTTCTGAAGGCTGTCGGAGGCTGTGTCTTTGCTTGATTAGCCTTTTTTCGGATCTATTTTGTCTTGATAAATTGCCAAATGTTCAATCCTGTCAAAACTTTTAATGTCGGAACCCATCCAAAATCTGTCTGCGATTGAGGTCGATCATCATTAGGAATAATCAATTCCTCTCCGCGCAGCTATCTTGTGGCTGCTGTGGTTGCTCAAAGCGCATGGAGCTTCTCTCTGGCGCTGGTGGACGTGTACGCGCTTCTCGTGAAACGCAGTCTGCGCAACACCCGCGCGGTCTGCGTCTTCGCGGTCGGCGATGGGGTGAGAGACCGGACGGATCAAGCCTCTTTTAATAATTTAATAACTATACCAGTCGTCGAATCATTTTTTTTTTCATTCGTTATTTCGTGTAGATTACGTCGACGGTGACGTTCGCGGCGGCGTGTTCGTCGGCGGGCATTACGGTGCTCATCGGCAATGACCTGGGCAACTGCGCGCAGAATCACTGCGCCAAGTTCGAGGCGGCCACGGCCATGGCTTTCCTCAGCTGGTTCGCCGTCGCCCCCTCCTATCTCCTCAATTTCTGGACCTTGGCTTCCGCCTCCAGCTAGGTAGGCAATTAGATTGGTATTTGGTTGGTGAGCCACCCGCCGTGATGCCTAATCTTCTCCCCCCGTGTGTTCAAGTTTTGACTTTTCGATGGACGAGATCGATGCCTGTATATTTTTATTTATTCGCATTTCCGAGAAGAACAAAGAAAACTTGGTAGGCGGGGGAGGGACACCAGTTTTCATCTTTCATCTTCAGTCTTCAGACGATTAGGAAGGATCCGCACTTGTGTGTCTCGCCGATTGCAGCGCCGCCATCTGGGCCCGCAGACTCGCGTTTTCCTGGGAGACAGATTAGAGTGTTGTGGATTAATTAAGCTGTTGGACGAGAGAGAAAGCCGCGATGGTCGGGAACCTGTTGCAGCGTCGCCAGCGTCTTGTTGGCCCGGGCCAGATCATCCTCCACCTGCACAAACGCGCGGCAAACCATCAACTACGGGGCCGGGGCCGCCCAACTGGCTATCAAATACACAGTTCCGACGGATGATCCTGCAATTTTTCCGCTATATTGCAGATTGGACGCAACCTACCCGGAGAAGCCTGGCCACCTCCGCGTCGTACTTATTTCTCCAGTGTGCTGATTCGTCCATGGCATCCATGCTCGCCCGGTCGAACTGCCGTCTGCCAGAGGTACATGCGCTCCAGAAATCAAAACTCAACCGACTGGGTTTGGAAGTTCGCGTCGAAAAGACTATTTCATGGCAAAATTCCGGCTCCGCTTTGACGAATCGGCGGCGGGCTCAGCGATAAAAAAAAAAAACCTAATCGGAGGACGCGCGAGAGAAAACCATGAAGAAATTAGGAAGAGATGGCGCGAGAGTAGAGACTTAACCGGAGGAACTCGCGCTCTTGGGAAGAAAAGCCGTAGTCCACGATCCACAGCCGTAGATAGAGCATGGAGACGCCCACAAGCAGTAGCGTCCCCAGGATAACGCTAGGGCGCCGCCAGACAGCCCCCGCCATTGCCCGTACAGGGGCTCCCCTCTCCGCCCTCTGATTTCGCTGGAGATCTGTAGACGGGCACGAAGCTAGTCAGCCGATCGCGGGGGTGTTATTGTCATTTAAAAAACTTTAGTCCTCATATTTTATTTTATTTTGTCAATTTTAGAGGGGTGATTGTTGATCTGATGGCGGATTCTTCCACTCCCTCGATCGGTGATCGGTGATCGATCGAAATTCATCTGGCAAGATCGGCCGTGCAATCTAAATTGGAAGAATAAAAAAAGTACCAAATTTTAGGTGAGAATAAATAATTACTACAGAAATCATGGGTGAATAATTGTAATTTTTTGCTTGGGTGGGTCTGATGAAGTCCACTCGGCTAAACGTTGTCAGTTGGATACTTTGGTCAATGAACCTATCTTATATTGATCTGATCGTCTCGAGGGGATTCATCAACCGTGGATCCTCTACTTATGTGTTAACCAGCTCTCATCTTTCTCCTAGATCGATCAAATTCCTCGGGGACTCTCAGCATGAAAACAAGGATAAGTGGCTGAAGCGATCACATTAGAGGAATCTTGTTTACGAGCACTCACGGCGCCCCCTCCCCTTCTCTAAATGGTATAGTAAGAACAGTTATAAAATATGACTTTCATTGATAATCATGTGCATTGATTATCATTGCTAAGAGTCTTAAAGAAACCAAAATGAAAATAAACTACTTGTATGTCCTCAATTCCATCCATTAACTATCAATTAGATACTTGACAATGATGAACTCTGTGATATTACCCGTAAGACTTCAAGCATAAGGATGTCAGGTTAAATGTGGATATGCTCATGTTCTCACTTGAGTTCAAGGGCTCAATCTGAAATAAGGAAAGTGCATTCATTCTATAAAAAAAACACTAATAGCACGTCAAAGGGCTTAGATCATAGAATAATCTCTTGAGGATGAATTGATGACGAACTAAAAACAAGGACACTGATCCTTTTAGCACGATTTCAACAAAGAAACATATTTTTCTTAATTTTCTCTTTTGATATTTATATTATGTTTAGTACTTGATTTCAATGCAATATAACCATGTTTGATCTTTCTCTTTCTCATCAATAAGCCAACAGCAAATTGATGCATTATTTGAGGCCATGTCTAACAGAAAAAACATAAATTAGTGGCCTTGTTTGCAATTTGACATTCAAGTTGACCATTTCTTCCTTCCAAGTGTACTTTTGGAGCCATCAATCTCATTTTCACTCAATAAAAACACCAATTTATTCCATTAAATGATGAAAGAACTTGGTATTGAATTGTTATTGTAACATAATAATAAGATCTCAAAAATTTTGGCTGGTCAAGTATCTTAAAGATATTTTCCTCGAGACTTCAAGGATCTCCAAAACAAAGTGCTTGATGATGACAGTGAAACCAACCTCAAGGGGAAATAAATTTTTATAATATCCTTAAATATGTTTACACACAAATAGAGTCAGACTAATGATTGTTTTCCTTTGATGGTCAATCAATATGGTCAAGAAAAATGATGTATGTACTTCTTCCAAGAAATGAAAAATTATATATTTATTCTATTTATTCATGATACAATTAATGTGTTGATTGTTTTTGCTTGATAACCATCCTGACATGACCTTGATGTACGTTTTTCTCAAGACCAAGAGTAACCATGTGGTTCGAGGACATAGGATAAATTAATGAACTTTTAAGACTTTATTTTGCTTTCTATTTTCTTATTAGGCTGTTAATGGATGTGAAATGGGTCAGCATTCTAGAAATATATATTATCATTGCCCATTAACATATATGAGTAGGTTACTTTGTTGAGTTCTTGGGATATCCCACAGTTATATCAAACCCTAGTATTCTCCCAGAAGAATCAACTAAAGAGGTCTTCCTAGAGAGTTTCATGATCCTAATCTTTACGCAAAGCATAGATGACACCAAAAGTGTGAACTCTTGGTAAGAACCTCAAACCATCATCATAATGTGTCGAGGTTCCTTGGCAAGCAGTTGTAACGTATAATAGCAAAATATGATTTGTGGGATTAGAGTAGATATGGTCCATATTGAACTTGATAATGAGGGGGTGGATATGATGCAGAACATGGTAGGAAACATTCATTCCTGATCAATGTAATCAAGATAAAAGTCGTGGCTAGGGCAGTCGACCCTAGCCTATGGGTATGTAGGTCCTAGACTCTAGGTGTTGTATCTAACGGAAGTCCAGGCAAGCGTGTCGATAAGTGAAGTCAATTCCAAGTAACTCGGGGAAACTCACGATGATGGAAGGGTAAGATCCTCTATGTTCACGTCCAAAGGTGTTGGATTTCTTGTCATGGATTAGACAAAGGCTGCAGCCCATGCTTGGTGCAGGACTTGACGTACGCATCAGCATTCTCGATCCTATATTCTATCTATCCTGGCTAAGCTCGTCCGAAGGCCGTGGAGACAAAATATGGGAAAAACTTCGAAAGGTAATTAATCTTTAAGAGTAGATGGATTGAAGCTAACCTTTGGGACGGAATGCCTACTGGGTTGTGACGGTGTGGAGAATAGGTAGGGACAGAGACAACCATTGAGGAGTGGGCACCGGTCTGGAGATGACGAGCAAGTCTGTGATCTTCAGCAATTGTCAGGTCTGCTCTAGAACAATGGCACCGGGGACAGGGGTTGCGTCGATGGCATGATACAAACGCTGATGATTATATTGGCAATGTGGGGTTCAGGCTGGGCGCAAGCGAGCATGGCAAGGCGCCAGTGGTGAGAGCATCGGGTGTGCGCACAAACTCGCACGGAACCCGCGTAGTAGGACACGGCTAATGGGGGCGAATGTAGCTGACACAGATGTAGGTGGGTACGGGCGCACAACCAGCACAAGCGCTCGCAAATGAGGACGTGCGCGTCTGGCAATTACAATCGACGTAGGCTGGCGAGGTGCGCGCGCGTCAAATGCGGCAGACGTGGGCAGCAGAAAGCGCCGAGTTTACGCACAACTAGGCGCAATATTGCTCAGCCAATCGTGACCAAGAGCAACATCGAGCAATCGACAAAAGAGGTTGTGTGATACGCGTAAAAATACGGTCCTTGAATGGGTAAATTTACATATCAAACAAATTTATACTCAACTCTTCAAAATCTGATTTTAAATTAGAATAGTGGCGAGTCGAGGACAAATCCACAGGGAGGAAGGTTAAAAGATTGAAATCAGATGATACAATTTTGGTATTTTAAGATTTAGAAAGTAGAAATAAACGATGAAAAGAAGAAGATGTATACGGGAATGAAATAAACCATCAAACATTTTCAAACTCCTTTTAGAAGCTTGAAAACCCTTTATCAATGTTGGAAAAGTAGTTTTTAGGGTCTGTAAATATGGAAATGTGGACGAAAACGTGAGAGAATAGAAAATATGGATAGAAAATGATCCTAATCTAAGTATTCATGATAAAAACACATCTAGTGATGCTTGACGTATCATAACTATAAGGTCATTGAAATCACATAGTCAAGAGTAAAAAATATCAAAACTCACCAATTTTAGGAAATAAACATGAATTGAAGGGTATAGTGGTGAATAAGGGTTGAATCCACATGGAATTAGGGGAATTTTGAGAGATCTTTTCGAATTTGATCAAATCAGACAATGAAATGGTAATAGAAATTAGGTAATTTGATATTTTTAGGAAGAGGACTCAAAGACAAATCCACATAATAAAAAATCAGTGAAATTTGGATCTGATTTCGTGGAGAAATCATCGAATGAACATGAGGGAAATTTTCGGAATTGAAATTCTTGAAAAACCGAAATTGAAAATGAAATTGACTCAAATTACAATTCGAAAATGAAACATAAAGCTATACGAAGATAGATTAGTATGAAACACAATCCCTAACCCAAGATTGCGCTCAAATTGATCCAATTTAGTCACCAAATCAAGGCTTTTCATCAAAATTAGGAAAACGCGATTGTTGATGTTCAAGCGACGATTTCTTCCTCGTCTCTCCACAAAATCTCACTCTCAAGCACTCAGTGGACGTGGAAATGAGTCTAGCAGTGATTGGAAGCAAGAGATTTAAGGGATTTGGTGTCAAAACAGTTTGATTAAGTTGAATTGCTCTTGAATGCTTTACAATGTTGAAGAACATCTCAATTTATAGGGCAAATTGGGCGTAATTGTCCGATTGGTATTTAATCTTTCGATCAATGAATCTAATGAAATGCTCGGATATGAATCGTTATAATTAAGTTGTGGTTGTTGGATCACAGATGGACCGCCGAGATGATGACACGTCGTGTGCGTTATAAATAAAGTATCAAATGCCCGCCATTGGATCTTAATCGGACGCTCAGATGCCTTCCTGTCGGTTTTAATCTCATCTGTTATAACTCCTTTGATCAACGGCTGAGATTAAATCATTTTTAAAACGATTCGCCAACGAATCAGAATGCGCCACGTACCCCCTGCCTTAAGTGACAATCAACGGTCACGATTCTGCGTGCGATCGGACGCTCCACGTGCTGCCACATCACCCCCCGTCTTTGATCATCGATTGCGATTGATCGGACACTCCAGATTGCGCCACGTCACCTGCACGCTTAGAAAAATATGAAAAGTCAATTTCTAATTCAAAAAAATCCTGAAAAAATTCATTGAAAATTCAGAAAAAATCTGAAAAAAATTCCTAAAAATTAGAAAATTAATAAAGTTTAAACTATAACCCCAAATTAATCCAAATTTGTTTCATTTGATAAGAAATTTAATTATCTATCATTCTAAAAAATCAAATTTAATAAATAACAAGAGATTTAATTTCTATTTCAAAAATGCATTCATTTCTTTAAGATTTTGAAACTTAGAAAATTAATGAATCTATATAAAATAATTTCTCTTATTATTTAACTTAAAAAACAAACTATAATCTCAAGAAAAGATGGGTTATGAAAGAATTTATCTTTAATTCATCATAATTAACCCTTAAATAATGTATTTTGAGATTATAATGATTTTTTCATAGAATGATAGATAAACACTCATAAATATGATAACATGCATAGGAATGTAATCTTTTATGCCTTAATATGCATAAATAATCATGTATTATCATGTCTATATAGCATGTTATAAATGCTCTCTAATCAAAGCATACATTCGAGAACCCGTACATTTTGCCCGGGCTAGGCATCTTGCATCCAACACAAAGAATGAAAAGAGAAGAGAAGAAACTCACTAAAAATGGTGTTCCATACATGAAGAATGGTCAATCAATGCCTTCTTTCCTTCTGGCTAGCCAATACTAGAGGGACACAATGAAACCTCCATAACCCTAATTTTTTTTGTCTCAGAACTTAAATCAGCCCAAAAAATTTGTAGAACCTGAAATGACAATCATGCCCACGAAATTTCAGCCCCTAACTCGATCAAGATCATGAGATATCACGATTTTAAGTTGGAGCATTTATGGCCTTTGATCTGGCATTATCTCTCATCTAATTACGCCGGTCAAAGCGCGCCAGTCAAAACTGCTCTTGTCAAACTTCGCTGAAGCATTAGAAAATTACATTAAATGCCCTTAGCTCTCTCCTCTCTCGTATCTCCTCTCTCCTCTCCCCTCAGCTGGAAATTCTGTCGCACCGCGGGAATTTCATTTCCGCCGCGAGAGGAGCACAAACAGAGAAAGCATCGAGGAGCAAGGGAGAGGAAGGAAATAGGGAGATGAGGACAGAAATTTTCACGCGCAGGATGGAAGGAAGAGCGGAGCACGGAAGAAGTGGAGGAAGAGGATGACAGAGATGGTGAGGGTGGAATAGAAGGACGAAAGTAGAGGGAGAAGGAGAGAAGGAGAGGGGTAAAACGGAAGGTTGTTCTTCTGTCCTCTTCTCCTTAGCAGCTCACGGTTGCCTCGCGAGGAGACGCAAGGGGAGAGAGAGAGAGAGAGAGAGAGAGAGAGAGAGAGAGAGATGGAGAGGTTCGCCTCTCCATCATAGAAAGAGATAGAATTAGGGGAGAGAGAGAAGGAAAGGGAGAGGCATCATGAGAGAGAGGGTGAAGTGATTTCTCCCTCTCGCGTCAAGAAGAGAGGAGAGTGCGGGAGAGAAGAGAGAGAGAGAAAGAGAGAACGATTCTCTCTCCTCTCTTATTTTTTAAATATTTTATTTATTTATTTATTTATTATTAATTTAATTTCTTTATATAGTGGCGACGATAATGCTTTATAGTGACGATGGTTAAAAATGATGATAGAGAGGAGATTGTGCCGGAGTTGGAGGAGGTGGCACACCAAGAATGACAATTGTTGTGCTCGAGGATGGTTACGATGGCGGCCGCAATGACACGACGAGTTATGGTTCTTATACCATGTTGATAATGAGAGCTAAAAATCTTTGAATTGTATTTAGAAAAAGTACATGAAGGGAAGATGATGGACTGTAAATGGGCGACAGGACCAATACTAACATTGGACCATACAATGGAGAGGAGCTGTAAGGTTCACCTCCACACATATCCAAGGCAATTGAACACTCTAATGCTCGGATCCAATGACACTCGTTAATGACTAAAGCGCCTTGGGGGGGCTGCGAAATTTAAAGATGTGCAGGTAGGCCTATCTAGAATGGGATAGATGCATGCTCTTGAAATCATCAAGCTTTTAACATCTGCGGGGTCTATCAACGAGTATGCATCACCCTATTGCTAATGGCCCCATGTTGACTGCCTCCAAACCTTCTCATCATGGCCCATGTTGATTGCCTCCAAACCTTCTGACAGAGAGACACTGGGCCTACCAAGGCTTGGGCCAGGGGACGACCCCCTAGGGTTAGACCTGAGCAGGCCCTACTTGGGCCTGGAACTGGGCAGGGCCTGACTGGGGGTTGGGCCTGGACTGGGCCTGCTTGTGCTGGGAGCATAAACAAGGGAGCCCAATGGCGCCAGTCCAGCGTGCTGTGGTGTGTGGGCCAGCCCGATTGGCTGGGCAGTGTGATCAAGCAGGGCCAGCCCAGCTAGATGACTCAGGCCTACTACGACTGAAATTATTTGCAGCGAAAATTTAGATTTTGAGAACACAACAAAATGTAGAAAACAAAATTCCGATTCAGTCTAGTAGTAAATAAACAACAGAGATATGACTAATTGAATGCGGCAGAGAGGATCCCATCGAGCTAGTTTCAGCTGCAGAGAGTCAACGGATATAATCTCAAAAGCTTGAGGAATGCTTCTTCTTCCAGAAAGCCGACGAGTCAACGGCTCAGAATTATTACCTTAAATTACTTAACGGGGCCTCCCTCACCTTCATCTTGTGCGCAGGGCAGGTCCGCAGTTGGCGCCCACCGGGGCGATGCGGACCTCCGGGCCCCTCGTCCTTTTCCGCCAGTACGGCGGCGCCATCTCTTCGTCGTCGTCGGACCCTTGCTCGGCGCTCTCCCGAGCGGTGCTCTCTCACGCCGGGGACGACGCCCGCGATCTCTACGAGGCTCTGCCCCCTCACCTCGTCGCGGCCAACGAAAGCCCCTCTGCCGAACTCGTTGACGGTGTGCTCAAACGCCTTTGGAACGACGGCCCCCGGGCCGTGCTCTTCTTCTCGGCCCTCCTGCTGCACCACCCTCGCTACCGGCCCGCCGCCTCCAGCTTCGACCACGCGCTCGACCTCGCCGCCCGTGTCCGCGACTACGGCGCTGTCTCGCGCCTTCTCTCGCTGCGGCTCAAGCTCCGCGTCGCGCCCACCCGCCGCACCTTCGCTATTCTCATGGAACGCCAGGCCGCGGCGGGGAAGCCGGACCGCGCCGTGCGGCTCTTCCTTTCTATGCACCGCCACGGGTGCAAGCAGGACCTGCCCGCTTTCAACGCGCTCCTCGACGCGCTCTGCAAAGCCCGCCGCGTCGACAAGGCCGTCCGCGTCTTCGGAACGCTGCACCGCAGATTCGGATTCCCCGTCGACGCCGTCACCTATAACACCCTCGCTGACGGCTGGTGCAGGGTCAACCGCGCCCCAAGAGCCGCGGAGCTGCTCGGCGAGATGGTGCGCTCCGGGGTGGAACCCACCGTCGCCACCTACAACATCCTCTTAAAGAGCTTTTTCGTCTCCGGCCAGCCGAATCGGGCCTGGGAGTTTTTCAGGCAGATGAAGAAGCGGAGAGAGGCCCGCCCCGACGTGGTCACCTACACGACGCTGGTGCACGGGTTGGGGATGGCCGGGGACTTGGCTCGGGCCCGTAAGCTGTTCGAAGAAATGCCGCGCCGGGGATGCCCCCCCTCGGTGGCCACCTACAACGCCCTGATCCAGGTTCTCTGCAAGAGAGAGACGGTGCGGGACGCGCTCGGGGTGTTGGACCAGATGCCGAAGTGCGCGCCCAACGGAGTTACTTACAACCTGCTGATCAGGGGACTCTGCCGCGAAGGGGCGGCGGGAGAGGCGGCGGCATTGCTGGAGCGCATGCGGCGAGAGGGCTGCGGGCCGAGCGCACAGACGTACAACATCTTGATCCGGCACCACTGCGAGAGACGGGGAGGCGGACGAGGGGCTCCGGCTGTTCCGCGGCATGTGCTCGGAGTGCGCGTGCCTGCCTGACGCGGACACGTACATCGTGCTGATCGGGGCCATGTTGGAGAGGAGGAGGGCCGACGACGTGGCGACGGCGGGGAGGCTGCTGGCGGAGATGGCGGGGCGAGGGTTCGTGCCCAGGCGCCGGACCTTCCTCCGGGTCCTCAACGGGCTCCTGGTCTGCGGCCAGCAGGCGCTCGCCCGGGACATACTCAGGGCCCTGGGCGAGCGCGGCGACCGCCTCGCCAGGGAGATACGTCTCCGCTGACGCCGTGCGATGGTCGAATTAAAAATATAATCAAACGTAATATTTTATGGGGTAAATGTGTAATACGAGTATAATCGGGGTAAATAAGCAACGACCGCCGGTCGGGGTATCTGAACGAGGAATGCGGCGGATCTCCGCCCTCCTCCCGGGAAGCAAACCCTCGATAGAAACCTGCTTACTCGCCGAGCTAGCAGTCTGATAGATTTAATGTCGCGGGGGCCGACATTGACGACGGAACAAGCCCACGCATCGCAGCTTTTGTGACGCAGCTTATCGATCATCACGGTACCCCTCTCCTCCGCGATTTCCTCGGCCAGATTGGTCCACTGAGGAAGCCCCAAATTTTTGCCTTTTCTAAGTCGCACTATATCTTGTGCTGATTCGCCGGATGATGATTTGATTGTCGTCTGGTTTCCTTTTTCCAACATCTTTCCCTCTATCAATGGATGATGTCGATCCCGGCATTGCCATATTCTTGACCGCATCTCGTTTCAATTTCGTGCGCGTTCTTTTTTCTTTTTAGTCCTGCACCGATGAGTCTCCCTTCGCAATCTTGCCGGCGTTTGATTTTCTGTTCTTCCCGATGGCGCAGAATCCAACTTATCCCTTTGTCGTCGCGATTGAAAAGCCGTCCATCATTCTACTGATCACAAATTTAACTGCAACGTGTAAGAGCTTATTGGTGAATCGGTCCCCTCTTATCTCTGGGATAAGATCCATTTTTCTCTAGTGCGTTTTTTCTCCTTCCAAGGCAGCTTTCATTTCAATTTTAGTTCTTTTAAACTCCCCGTGTCAACAATCTGTTGGCATTTTTCAATCTCACAACATGACTTTATTTTTTTTGTTGTGTAAAGTGTCCATCCCAGGTTCCATGTCATAACTTTATTTTTGGTAGTTGTTCCTTCCAAGTACATATCTCAATCGAGCATAATTATTTAGCTTATAAAGTCGATTCACTATATTAGACTTCGGTTTTCAAGGAGTTCATCATGCGGATGGATTACCTGTCGCTGAATTATTTATATCTTGTCTGCCAAGAAGAATGAGAAAGAAGACTGAGCTCACCAAGCCATACATGGTTTTGTTTCATGACATTTGGTACAGTCAAGAGCACCATGAAATATGATAACCAGTTATGTGGCCAGAGTTTGTTGCTGACGTAATTTTTCTGGTACTTGGGCGAACAGTTATGACTGAACTGCATCCTTTTAAGGAATCGTAGTCTGATTTGGATTTGGTCTTGTTTGAATGGCTGCATGATTTGAGGTTGATGACGGTTTTTATGCCATGTTGCATGTGTTGTAATAACCTTTGGGCTAAGGTCATGATAAATGTCTGTAACCCTTCTGCCTTGCGACTTCTTGGATGCTTTTTTCCCTGTATCGTTCTCTTCTTCTAAGTGTTTTATATATTTTCTCACTCTGATTTTTTATCAGTTTCATGAGTTCTCTGCGGCAGGGCAAATCAGCTCAGAATCCCTCCTTGAGATAAGAAAGCATGGAAGAATTTGTGAATGTCTTCAAAGTAGTGAGCTAGTCTATTATTTATTGAACTGTTAAAGAAAGATGGTGATTCGTCAAAAGATGGACAGTAACGCCAAGGAAATGACCGAATGCAAGAATCTGGATCCGGAGAGTTCTATATCAGGCAATTCCAAATCTATCCAACTTGATGGTCGTTATGCTCGAAAGCACTCCAAGAAAGCAGAAATTCCAGGTTGGTCCCTGATGTCTCCAGGAAATCCTCCGGATTCTGGCAACAACAAGTCTTGGATCTGCAAGAATTCTGCTTGCAAGGCCCTCCTTTCCCTGGAGGATGCCTTCTGTAAGAGGTGCTCCTGCTGCATTTGCCACTTGTTCGACGACAACAAGGATCCCACTCTATGGCTGGTATGTGGATCTGAATCCAGTGATCTCGATTCATGCGGGTCATCCTGCCATGTGGAGTGCGCCATTCAAAAGCAGAAAGCAGGCGTCACAAGCCTTGCGGAGTCCCTGCAGATTGATGGCAGTTACTGCTGTGCCTCCTGTGGCAAGGTTTCTGGTTTACTAGGGTAAGTTGTTCCTTGCCCATGTCTTTTGGCTGCTACCCTGGTAGTGGACCTCTTTTACTGGATCTAAAATATGCAAGGCCGGTTTAGGTTTTTCATGTGGCCTTCTTTGTGAATTTGACAGCTTCTGGAAGAAACAACTTGTTATAGCGAGAGACGCACGACGGATCGATATACTCTGCTACCGTATATCGCTGAGTTACAGACTACTGGAGGGGACAAGGCATTTCAAGAGTCTGCATGAAGTGGTGAGTGAGGCCAAGGAAAAACTGGAGACTGAAGTTGGTCCGGTGAGTGGAGTCTCTGCAAAGATGGCTCGAGGCATTGTCAGCAGGCTTTTCATTGCCGGCGATGTGCAGAAGCTTTGTTCTCTTGCAATTGACAGGGCAGATGAATGGTTGAGCTCCACTGCATCTACCACTGACGACAACTCCAGCTCGCGCGGTAAATAATTATCATTGACTAATTGGTATAATACCTCTTACGTTTTTGCTGAAGAAAATTTTGGTGTTGTGTCAGGGGACTCTCTTCCTGTGTCCTGCAAATTCTATTTTGAAGATGTCACGTCATCTACTGTAGTGATAGTGCTGAAAGATACCAGATCAACTGAAAGGAGCATAATTGAAGGTTATAAGTTATGGTATGGGAAAAGCAGAGAGCATGAAAAGGTGGAGATGGTCCCTGTTATTTTCACAAGAGACCAGAAGAGGATTCTCGTGGCTAATCTGCTACCTTGCACAGAGTACACTTTCAAGATAATCTCATTTACAGAGTTAGGTGATGTAGGCCATTCCGAGTCCAAGTGCTTCACCAAGAGTGTGGAACTGATGATGCACCACAATGATGACCCTGGCAGAGAGCCACTGAGGCCAATGTCTTCGCAGGAAGCCAGATCAAGAAGAAGGCCCTCTTCTGCTTCTGGGGGATTCAGGGTCCGGGATCTGGGAAAGATTCTGCGCATGGCCTGGGCCCATGAACATGGCATCCCTGAAGGTAATTGGGCTGATTCTGAAAATGGAGGCCTGGACGTTGAGCATCGTAACAACCTATCATCGAAAGTCTCTTCCTGTGGGCTCAACCTGAACTTGCTCTCTGCACTGGGGATGAACCCTGAGCTCCTGGCTTCTCTTGGCTACTCTGATAGGAGTGACAATAATAGGAATATCAGCTCCAGTGAGGATTCTCAGAACTGGGTCACCACCCGTGTAGGCTCCTCTGGGGAGGAGGAGATGCACAAGCAAGGCAGTGATGATTATGATCTTGATGATGACAGTGATGATTTGGTGATGCTGGGAAAGAGACGACGGGCCAGGGAGGGCAGCACCGATGTGGATATGGAGTACAATGGGGACAGCACACTGGTCAATGGGTCACCACCGAGAAGGGCCTCCCTATGTGGGGGAAGGCTGGATGAGCGGTATGAGGAGTGCATAAGGATGGTGAGGTGGCTGGAGTGTGAGGGGCATGTCAAGAGGGACTTCCGGATGAAGTTCTTGACCTGGTACAGTCTGAGATCCACAGAGCAGGAACGCCGTGTGGTGCACACTTATGTTGATACTCTCCTCGATGACCCTGCTTCCCTTGCTGGCCAGCTCCTCCACTCCTTTTCTGAAATTGTTTCGTGCAGGCGCCCATGGGACGCTGGTTCATGCAGCGAGCTTTGCCCGGCCTTCACTGGCCATATCTGACTTGCTAAGCTTGTCAGCAAGCAAGGGTTCATGCTACATAATGACAATGACAGAAATGATGATGAAGATTTTGATGAAAAGGTTGACAAACATAATACGTTTGTACCCGATGCACTGCTGGGCAGAGAGGAATGCTCAGTTCAGCAAGATGGCAGAGGATGTTCACTTGAAGGCTGCTGCCCCGGCAATTGGCTGTGGCTGCATCTCGATGTTTTAATATATAAGTTCAAGTTGTTGTACTTGGAAAAGCGGTTATCGATAATATATGTAGAGCATTGGTCATATGTTGCCGGGCCCATCTGATGTTATCTGCATGTACTGTAGGGAATAGCAATCAATGATCAGATTGATGTGATCAGATTGGAGTGGATCATCGCGATCTAATGTGTTGATCCGATCACCTGATCATGCTGAGTTGGCATTTGATTGATCAGTGATCAAAGACAACCGGTTGATTGAGGGAGTGATTGCTTCCACAATCGATCAGCAATTAATCCCTTGAAAATAACAATCTGATTGGCTATCAGATCATGTTGGTCATTTTTAAAAAGTTTAATTCTTTTTTATATATATTTCAAATTTCTGTCAGATTTTCGAGTGGTGATTGTCGATCACATTGATGATCAGATAGGCAGAAATAAAAATGGTGTGACTAAGGAAGTTACATGTGTTTCTAGATATGTTATTTTCTGCCCAACTCGCTGGTTTTTGCCCTTACTATTTGATCACGTTTGATCAGTCAATAATCAGATAGCTAATCTGATTGAAGGGCATTGATCACTAAGTCGACGGGATGGTCTGAGTGATTGATGCCCATCAATACAATCTGATCACCTTGGATCGATCAACCAGGGTCAATCATGATCATGACATCATGACTGGATCATCATTCTCTATATTGAGGGACGAGAGACCAATTGACTTGTTGACTTGCTCTTGCCACACTACTTGCCTAAAATTCTCTTACAGATTGTATCTACATTTGTCATTACAATAGTTGAATATGTATGTCAATAGTACTTGTGTATCCATTTGCTTCTCTTCAATTGGCCTTCTCTATTGAAATTATCATAATCATCCATGAAGAAATAATAGATATTATGTGGCCTATAACTCAGACACACTTTCATGTCTTATTTTAATTTATTAAAATAAAATTTATTTTTTATTTTTTTGTATTATGTTTACATTGAAGTCTAAGAACATGTGTAATCACTAAGAAAATTATGACAAGATTATAATATAATGATCACTAGTCTTTAGGTATATATTCTAAATATTCTTATTTGAGAGATATTCAAGAAGGATATCAAATTATCTAGAAAGAATAACAATATTTATCCAATTCATATGATGAATATAGTTGATCTTGTGGTCATTAATATAAAAACTCCAATGATAGACAGTAGGTGCTCTTTGGAGACAGAGTTCAGTGAATTAATTTATGTGAATCCTTGAATAATATTATAACTAACTATCAATCATGTTAATTCATGTCACAACTCTTTATGAAGTCCTTTGATGTGAGACACCAAAGACATTTTTTTGTGTGGATGGATGATCATGTCTTGACTATGACTTATTAACCTTGTGCTATTAGATCGTCAAAACATTATAGATTTGAGGCACCAAGAAGTCGTCAAAGGTAATTGTACATATGAGATAGGATTGTCTATCCTCGATATTAGAGAAAATTGACTAAAGGAATAAAATGTGATGAAATTCTTAGCTAAGATAATATAAATATCATAGAAGGTGTTTTTGAGGATTTCCTTCAGGTATCAATACTAAATTGAGTAACTGATTAGGGTTTGGTAATTGACCATACCCTAAGTCATTCATAAGTCTCGCGCGACAACGGATTATATATATATGGTAGCTAATGATGAAAATATTCTATACGAAAGCTCTTGTACTCTTCATATCACTTAGATCACGTAGTGTAGCTTGGCACCCAATAGGTTAGTAGCGTGATCTATCATTTGGGTTAAATTGATCCCTGATCAATGAATCTATATAGTGATGTAGATAATTTATAAGGTTTACTAATGAGTATTATTAGGTTTATGGAGTTATTAAGTAGCAAGATCCACGACCCTATAAGCTGTACAGATGTTAGTAGATATAGACATAATTATGTGGGTTTTTTTTAAAAGTGTTCATATCTAATGTCTATAAATACTGAAGAACGACGACAACTCAAAGTTCTTATGTAAACTTCGTAAATATTGGTAAAAGTTAGACTTTAAAAAACTTCAAGAACTCCTTTCGATAAACATTATATGAATTTTAACCTATGTTAGATGATAGGATCATTGATTTTTGGCGCCTTGATAATTTGAATGTTTGATTCAATGCATTTCTTTACATTTTATGTTATGATAAAAATCTTGAGAGCTTATCAAGTATTAGCTCCCGTTAGATAATGTCTTCGAATTATGTCTTCTCTTCTCTTCTTCCTCAATTCACTCTATAGTTGCAGTTCAATTTAAGTCAAAAGTCTATGCATTTATGATATTATGGCTTCGATAATCCATGTCTAAGGAACCCTAATCGACTTAGGCTGCACAAGGAGAGCATAAATATTCGGTGCAAAGTCCATTTTGAGTGGGTTATCCTTGTTCCAACATAATATCATTTTGGAGAAGATCTAAACTTATGAAATTTTTATTTATTTCAATACATCATCATAGAAGAATGACGATAAAGAAAATTTATTTCAATGCATATAAAAAAGAAATGGAAGTGTGATTGGCTTGTAGGCCAATTTTTTTTAATAAGTTGATAACTAATGTCTTCGAATTTTTCAAGATTTGATCTAAGATCTAAATATCTCACACAGTATCCTAAAAAAAACTATTGCCTCCAAATATATTAAAAAATGGGTTTCATCTAATGCAAATATCATGATCTTGTTGACTAGAATTTCACGTAAGTGCTAGAAAATGGAGTCCCCAAATACCTCAGTCCAACGATGTACTCGCCATACCATCTATCTCTAAGGTCGACCTCCCTATTTACCCTTATTATATTTTATTGAAACTTTTAAACTATACTTTATAACATAAAAAAATTATGTATAGAGAAATTCATATTTTGAATCCAATTATGTAAAGAACATAAAAAATGATATATTAAATCCAAATTCATCAAGAGACACACACACACACACACATATATAAAGCACTTTGTTAGTTTTTTTGCAAATGTTTTTAAGGTTAATTGCAAGAGAGAGAGAGAGAGAGAGAGAGAGAGAGAGAACAACCCGTTATTGGGTTCTCTTACTAAATTCTTTTTCGGAAAATCTCTACAGCCTTTGATGCCTAAAATTAGAGGTCTCCTTCAACCTCTTTACATATTCCATTTTGTAAGTCTATTTTCTTAATTCTCGAATTAAATGGTGAAATAACTGTGGAGGGGTTTAATGAATTACTTGCTTTTATATACTCGTGTTATCTAATCTCTTTTATGAATTCATTGGGTATTTAATCAATTTTCACATCACTCGTACACTAGATTTCTTTTATATCCGAAGAGACAATCCTCTTAGATACACTCCTTATCTTCTTCACTTCCTAATAACAATTACTAACTAGCTGGGTTAATCAGATCAAAATCTACCCACAAGCTTACAATTTGACCAACTCGTTCACCAGATATGCTTCAGCAAAAACCAGCCTTCTGCAGGAAAAACATGTTACCGTGGAAGCTCAACAATTTTCAATATTTCATCTCAGTTCTTCTTTCACTTTATTTTAATGATACCTTTAAATGCTAATTGGGCGTCTTTCATCAAGCTTGGAAGAATGAATTCTATTCTTGAAGGGGGGTTATCAAGAACCGTTCAAGAATGAATGCAAAAACTCTCTCTCTCCCCAGCCGCATCACCTGCAAATGACAATCATACCCAAAAAAAGAAAAGAAAAGAAAACTCCACTATCAAATTTTACAGGCACAGCCCGAATGGACACAAGCAAGAATTTCGCTGAATTGGAGGCCCACCCCCCCTCTATGTTCACTTGTTCACTCCGAACTCCGAAATCCCCACTCCCTCCGAGTGCCGAAGAAATCAACGAGAACCGCGGAAACGATCAAGAGCAACGAGTTGGCTCCCTCCGACCCTCGCAGCCGGGACAGTTGTGCAGGCTCTCATGAATGTATACATCGCAGTCTAGGCAAAACTGTTGGTTGCACTTGGGGCAGCACACCTGCAGGCTCGATTCGCTTCCTGCCCAATTGTACTCTCATCATCAATCACACAAGTTTCGAAGACGATTCATTCGACGACTTACCAAAACTGGAGAGATCCTGCTGGCAACCGAAGCAGGTTCTCGGCGATTTGCGGTAAGAACTGGGCGACACCTCGTTGAACGGGGTAACGGGAAAGAGATGGTGATAAGATCGGGCCAGATGGGGAGAAGAGACGAGAGTGAGCCCGCAGACGCTGCAATCCGTCGGAAGCTCGCACACGCGCGCGAAGCACCGGGGGCAGGTGTACCCGCCCCCGATCTTGAGCTCTTTGTGGCAGGAACATATGGCCACGACGGCTTCCGATCCTCTCTGCGGAAAACCCATTTTGATCAGGTTAGCAACCGCGTATTCAGCGATTGCCGGCGAAGGGGGGGCGTGCTCTTGGAGCAGCTCTCTGAAATGCGCCTGCGCCCCAGACAGAAGAAAAGTTACTGCTAATTTTGAATAAGGAAATTAATTAATTCTGCCGCTCGCCTCGTCTAGCGCCACGGAGTAAGTTCCTCCGGTCTCCTGGCAGAGATGCTTGCAGACGTAAATCTCCGGAGAGAGCCCGACAACGGAGACTCTGAGCTTGGCCTTCTTGCAATTCTGGATGGTCTCCATGATGTTCCCCGGATCGCAGGTGCTGAGAGCGGAGTAGAGGATCAGGACTTCGCGGTGACCGTAGGAGGGAACCTGCGAGAGGAAGCCGTGGACGAGATCCAGAGCGTTCTGAAGAGAAGCGTCGCCGGAGCACTCCAGCTTCCCCATGAGAGCTTTGATCTGGGACTCGGGGCTGCCTCCGAGCTCCGTGAGTCGGTGGGCAACGCCGTCCTTGATGGTCACGAGGCCCACGTGGCTTAGCGGGTTCTGATCGAAGAACTCCCGGATGAAAGTCTCCACGCCCTTGGCCACCACCGCCATTCGGCTCGGCCGGTAGTCCCTTTCCGACGCCGCCTACACAACTCGCGGCAATCATCATCAGTAAATGACTAGAATTCGATGGTATGGTATACAAGATGATGAAAAAAAATTCGACGGAGGACCTTGGAGAAGTCGAGGACGACGTAGAGATAGCGGATTAAGCCCCTCTGGATGCGAGGGCCGGCGGCGGAAGTGCGGAGGAGGAGACGGCGCCGGTAGTGGGAGTGGTGGAGAGCCTTGGTGTCCACGGGGCGGAGGAGGCCCGATTCGTCCTCTTGGAGGGACTCCCAGGAGCGCTCGTCCGCGTAGGCGCGCTCCCACGCGGCAAGCCCCGCCGCCTCCTCCTCTTCCTCTTCCTCTTCTTCATCTTCGGCGACGGCGGGTTCTCCCCCTTTCCTCCTTCCTTCCTTGCCATTGCGATCGAAGCTGCTCATCGACGACGATACGCCGATGCCCCGCTCAGCCCCGAGCAGGTAGGTGGAAGTTAGCCAGACTAGGGTTTATTGGAGCCGAAAGAGATCTCGGGCCCAATCGAAATAAGACTTTCAGGCCCAAAGCCCAAAGAGGCCCAACGGAAATTGAAAACTTGACCTGATTGGATCTGCGTTCTGGGCCAATATCCCTAAATAAAAATACGTAATTATGAAAATTTATACTTGCTGCCCAAGACCTGAAGACCCCCCTCCTCTTCCCTTTGAAGAATCCAAGGAAGCCCTTTTCCTCGGCAGTCTTGCTTCTCCGTCGATCGGTGCGGCCTCTGCGAAATCTCGATGGACGTGGTGAAGGCTCAGCAAATCTCCGCGACGCCGGTGGAGAAAGTGGTTGTGCACCCGCTAGTGCTCCTCAGCATCGTCGACCACTACAATCGCGTTGCCCGCGACACCCGCAAGCGCGTCGTCGGCGTGCTCCTCGGCAGCAGTTCCCGCGGCACCGTCGACGTCACCAACAGCTTTGCCGGTGCGTCTCCCGACGATGATTCTTCAGTCATCGATGACCTATTTTAGTCAACGGAGATCCCAACACAAAAAATCATCCGATCGAATCCCTAATTCCGTGATGTCGTGAATTCCGCAGTGCCCTTCGAAGAAGACGACAAGGATCCCAGCATTTGGTTTCTAGATCACAATTATCACGAGTCCATGTTCTCGATGTTCAAACGGATTAAACGGTGTTCATCTATTCCTCTTTCCCCTCGATTATTTTTTTTCCTGATTGTATTTTACGCATTGACGTTATAAGTCTTCAGCTAAGGAGCATGTCGTCGGCTGGTATAGTACTGGACCGAAGCTGCGGGAGAATGATCTGGATGTGCATGCGTTGTTTCATGAGTGCGTTCTTCTTTGAATCGATCCTAATGTTCATCCATTTATTCATAAAATGTCCTTTGAATTTTTTATGATTCCGGTGCCAGTTATGTTCAAAATCCGGTTCTAGTTATAATCGACGTGCAACCCAAGGAACTGGGACTGCCGACAAAAGCATACTGTGCCGTTGAAGAAGTCAAGGAGGTGAATTTAATCTGTAATTTTGGCCCCTTGGTTTTTTAGTTTGACTAAAATAGTCTACGTGCCACGCAGAATGCCACCCAGAAAAGCCAGAAGGTCTTCGTTCATGTGCCTTCTGAAATCGCCGCTCATGAAGTTGAAGAGATCGGTAGATAAATACCTCTCGCTCTTTTAATCTATCTACCAATCTGTGTAATGTATATAACTCTCTACCTACTACCTGCCTATCTATCTGCCTGTCAATTATTCTGTGTAATTTATGTATCTACCTATCCAGCTAACTTTTTAACTATGCATATAATGTAATATCTGCCTATCCATGTTATATATCCATTTATCTGTTAATCTTTTTTGAGAGATGAAAAGTGTATTGCAGGCGTGGAACATTTGCTGAGGGATGTCAAGGACACAACGATTAGTACTCTAGCAACTGAGGTTGAATTGCTTCTCTGTTTCATCGTTGTTTTTTGTGGCCATTATCCTACATTGGCGAAATGTTGAATCGTGGGGATAATTTGGCCCACAGGTCACTGCAAAACTTGCGGCTCTGAAGGGTCTTGATGCACGCCTTCGGGACATAAGAGGTTATCTGGATCTTGTGATTGATGGGAAGCTTCCTCTGAATCACGAAATTTTATATCACCTGCAGGTTAGTGTCTTAGTTCATGTCTTTGAGCTTTATTCTATAAAAAAATGATCTTGTTATTGGATTCAGAATGTGTTCAATCTGCTGCCGAATCTGAATGTGAACGAGCTGATCAAGGCCTTTTCAGGTGCTCCTATTTGGGTTCTCCTTGATTAAGTTGCTATGTCGTCTCCTCTTCTAATTCTAATTGTCACTATCATTATTGTTGGTGTTTAATTTTGACAGTTAAAACAAATGACATGATGCTGGTTATCTACCTCTCTTCCCTCATTCGGAGTGTCATTGCTCTTCACAATTTGATAAACAACAAGGTAGTGCCTTCTATGACACTTCCAAATGAGTGAACTGTCTTTGCGTCTAGAATTGTTATTGCTATGAGATCAAAGTCCTTGCTTGGCATCTGATTGTTTGGACATCTGTCTGCTTGCTTCCTGGTAGATGCTGAACAAAGAGCATGAAAAGGCAGAAGATGCGCAGCCAATAGCCTTTTGATGGAAAGCTCAGAGCTCAGCTGCCATCGTATCTTCCTCATCTGCCGTCCTGGCCAGCTTTCTTCCTGCTGACGCCTTCTCTCTCTCTCTCTCTCTCTCTCTCTCTTCAACACACAGAGAGTAAAGCGGAAGGGTGCAAGGATTTGGTGGGTTCAAAGAGGCACCCTGGTGGCAGATGCACTGGATGGACTGATGGACGAACTCTCCAATTTCTTTGGTTTGTTTATTTTTCTGTCTTGGGCAACTAGTTAGATGGTGTTCTACTTTTGACTTATTAGAAGAGAAGCATTGTATTTCAAAAAAAAAGAGAAGAGAAGCATTGATTGCGACGTTTACATGGAGCAGATATACTCTCTCACGCTCTACTAAATAGTATTCCTCTAAAAGCATTCACATGAAATGGGAAGGATTTCAGTTGAACTCTACAATCTCTCATGCGATAGAATGTAGCCATCATCATGGTGGTTTGGTGGCTACATTTACTCACCATGATGATCTTGGTTTGGAGATCGCTGTTGTTATATTTAGACTTTTAACTGTGATTTCATAGCAATCCATTAATGGGCCAAATGTGGAGTTTGTATCTCAGTGCCCCCCCCCATTCAAGGCATGATGGTCCTGTTTCTGATTTTCAATCATCAAATCTGAGAAGATCCAGTCATCTACAAAACCTCCTGCATGTTTGGAGAGCTTATGTTAAAATGGAATGATAGAAGACAACAGACATTTTATATTTTTTTATCTAAATTTTTAGTTATTATTCATTATCATCAGTTTAGAGAAGCTATCTGGTGCATATCTGCTCCGTTCATGACCCTCCTTATCATCACGATCATGAGGCTCTAGAGCCACTTACTTGATCAGTTGTTCCACTACCTCAAGGAAATGCAACCCATAGGTCACTGGTGGAGCACTATGAATAGGTAGTTTAATAGTTTTTTGCCTCAAGGATAAAAGGCTGATACAATCTCACATAGAGATCTATCGAGTTGCATCCATTTTCACCATGGTATTATTGTCAATAATAATAAGCTTATTGGCATGCTATGTTCATTTTGATCATTATTAACAGATTTTAATGCAGAATTCATGTTAATATGATGCATGCTATCACCCTTTTATAAAAAAATTATATTATGTCTTCGGCTCCCAAAGCCGAAGAGACTGGAGAGAACGTAGAATCCCTAGATGATGCCCATAGGATGCTGATGGAGATCAAATAATATATTGGGACGATAGATGTAGCCGTCACTAAGTGCGCCATCTGAAGCGCATTGACTAATGACACGTAGCAGCGGGCAACCATAGAGCGTTAGATAGAGTTAAGCGAGGGAAGGCACTCATGGGGTCAATGACTGAAAAGCTTGATGTCAACGACTACTAGAGACGGTGATGGAGAGGAGAGTGCATTGGAGTGGGAGGCAACGCACTTAGAATGACGATTTCAATGCCTGATGATGGCGACGACGACAAGAAGAGTAATTGCTTTGATACCATGTTGACGGTGAGAGCAAGAAACACTAGAACTTCAAATGCAAAAGAGAGTACATAGATCCTAATCTAGAGAGTGAAGATGAGGTCTCCTAAATGAGTTGGGAGCGCGATACTTCATTACTGCCCGTCCTGGCACTTGAGGCCGACAGTGTGGTGATTCTTCCACCTATAGAGCTTCCTATTCTGCCGACTTCTGTGCCTCATCTTTCCATCATGACACAACTTACTTGGCCAACATATAATTTTAGCAGACATAATTACGCATTGTGGGCTTCTAGTTTTGAGCTCGTTCTTGAGTCTCATACTCTTCGTCATCATCTCATAGATTACCCTCCGCTGCTTCGCAACCCCTCTTATGCTTTTTGGTCACAATCAGACTCAGCCACTATCACTTGGAGGCTTCACAGCATTGAGTAATACATTGTCGAGTCTCTCACGCGCATCAAGCTAACAAGCTCCCTCTAGCAATTACTTGAGTCATGTGGTCATGTATACCAACTAGACGAACATTAGTCATGTGGTTGAGAACTTTGAGTCTCTTCTCACCTGCAAGCAAGGCAATCTCTCTCTTCAGGTGAACTAGAGGGAGTGAAGCCCCTCGTCCTTACGTGGGTGACTTTGGCACTAGACGTTCCGAGGGAAGGGATCCAATAAGAGGGGCCCATTTTGTCTACTTACAGGCCTTACTTTAGAAGGTCAACCTTTGTTAGCCACCCACTACACACTCGGTGACGCTAAAGCATTATCGCGAGGAGCTCTATGTAGGTGACGAGACGAGACCGCGAGGTCGTCAATTTCAAGCGGTATCGCGTCAAAAATAATTCCAAACTTACCAATTTAAGAAAATTTACTCGAATTGAGGGGTATAATGGTAAATATGGGTCGAATCCACAGGGAATTTAGGAATTTTCAGAAGATCTTTTAGAATTTGGTCAAATCGGACAAGAAATTGATGGTAGAAATTGGGGAAAATAGTATTTTTAGAAAGAGGACTTGAAATCGATTCCACGGAATCAAAAATCGTCCAATTTGGACTTGATTTCGCGGAGAAATCAGATTTCGAAGTGGAGAGAATTTTCGGATCGACGAAATCGCGATTTAAGATGAAAATTGATGAAATTGAAGTTGAAATACTAATCTAAACAGAAATTAAACTTGATTGGGAGGTAGAGAATGAAAAACCGCTTCCACTAAACCCGTTTTACGATCAAATCGTCGTGATTATCATGAATAATCGCGAAGAACACCAAGAACGCGATGACGAGCTTCAAGCGTCGATTTCTCACTCGATACTTCACCAAATCTCGACTTCTACCCCTCCTTGGACGCGGAAATTGAAGAGGAAGAGGAAGAACTCGAGAGAAACAAGCAAGGAAGGTGTCTAGACGAGTCAATTGGATTGATTCTTGCTTGGATGCTTAAGAACGTCGAAGAACACATGTATATATAGGGGAATTTTCGTAACCGTCCGATCAAAACGATCGACGGATTACGATGAAACGATCCATCGTGGACCGTTTCAGTTAAGTCGTGACCGTCGGATCGCGATCGACGGTCACGATTAGATCCGTAACTAAGCGTTTAAAAACGCTAAAATTTGCGTCCGTTGGATCTTGATCTGACGGCCGCGATAGTCCCGCTATCTTTTAATCTGGGCCGTTATAACGCCCCGATTTTTATCACGTGCTGATTGATCTCCGGTGCACCCCGCTTCCACGCGATCAACGCGCGTGATGTCGCCACGTTGCAGCCGATCGAACCGTTATAACTCGACGTAAATAAGCACGTGTTTTGATTGATCTGGTGGTCCGCAGCTCACGCGATCGACGCGTGCGATCGACGCGTCGACTGGATCCGACGCTCCTCCTCGCGCCACGTCACCTGAAAAGTAAGAAGCGTGTGGAGATTAGTCCCACACGGAGTTTATTTATAGAAACGGTCGGGTATATAATACCCGACCGTTTATACGGGTATGACCCTCCCCATATATGGGAGGACAAAGAGCCATTTTATACTTATGTAATCTAAATATATATATGATATATTCACGCGCCACGTGGGCGCTGCGCGGGCCTGCGTGGCGCTGCCACGTGGCCCTGCGTGCCACGTCGCATCCACGCGGGCCCCGCGCCCTTTTTAATTTTTTTATTTATTTATTTTTATTATTTAAAAATCGAAAATAAAATAAGAAAAACTGTTTTTAAAAATCCGGAAAAAAATCGTTTAAAAATAGAAAATTCATAACTTTTAATATATAACTCCAAATTAATCCAAATTTCTTTCATTTGATCCAAAATTTAATTATCTATTATTCTAAAAGGTCAAATTAATTAAATAATAAGAGTTAAAAAAATTATTATTTTCAAAAATACATTCATTTATTAAGATTTTTAATCTTTAGAAAATAAAAATGAATGTTTATAAAAGTTGTTTCTCTCATTATTTTTATCTTTTTAAAAACAGTTATAATCTCAAGAAAAAAATATGGGTTATCAAATTATGAAACTCTAATTTATAAAAAAATTAACCCTAAATTAAAGTATTTTTGAGATTATAATGACTTTTTAAGAGAATAATAGAAAAAAATACATATAAATATGATAACATGCATGTAAATGAAATCATTTAAGCTTTAATATGCATG
Organism: Lemna minuta; assembly: GCA_024174645.1. Classification (NCBI taxonomy): domain Eukaryota; kingdom Viridiplantae; phylum Streptophyta; class Magnoliopsida; order Alismatales; family Araceae; genus Lemna; species Lemna minuta. The sequence continues at coordinate 228,321 of CM044107.1, forward strand.
AAAAATCATGTTTTATGATGTAAATATAGCATGTTATCAGTAGGCATCTATTTGAGCGGGATTCACCCCTCTATAGCATCCCAAATTTGGGGCTCTCTTTTATCTGGTAATCATGTAACGAGCCTCACTACTATTTTTTGTGCCACTCTTCGTGTCACAATTGGTATGCTTTCCTCCCCTTTCTCTTTGGCTTTTGGCAATATGACTCCTCCCTCAGCTTTGGCTGTCTTGACTCCTCAGGCTTGCGATGATGGTCTCCCTCCTCACTTTGATGGTGATCATCCTCCTTGTGGGCATGACCACAACTCTTTTTTGCCATGTCGTTAATGTAGTACGCAAAATCATCCTACCAACAAAAGTTGGAAGCAATTTAACAAGCCTCCCATTGCTTAAATAATTGTGACTCCTTCAGCTACCCTTTTTCAAGCTTTGCCCAATATTCTTACCCCACAATATCACATGACTTTGACGTCAACTGAGTACAAAACACTTCTCTGCTCCGGCAGTACCGATGCCTCCTCTTCAACTAGCATCTCTTTCAGCTCCCTCCACATTAGGTATACTTGCTCTCCTTAGTTCCTTTGCACCATCGTGGATTATCAATTTGGGGGCTTCCTCTCATATGCCTGGGACTTCCTCGCTCTTACTGTCATATCATCCTACCCCTTCCCATCCCCCTGTTATGATTGCCGATGGCCGACTTGGTTTAGGTCCAAGGTCGTCGTATTACTCGTGTCACTAATTCCCTTTCTCTTCACCAAATCCTCTATGTTTATGATTTCCCTGTGAACCCTCTATCCATTACAGTCATCACTCATGGTCTTCCTTGTAAAATTACCTTCTTTCCTTGCCATTGCATTTTATAGGATCTATGGTGGCGTACGACCCCCTTCGCCACCAAGGCACGATATCACGACGCCAGAGGAGCCGACACCCACGCGCGTCCAATGCCCCACGATAAACGAAGACAAAGGATGCTGAGTTCCGCTACACCCCTTGAGGACCTTGACGAAACGAGGCCACGCAGTCATTGAACACACGGTCACGCGTCAAAGTAAAGTCCAAACTTACCAATTTTATGAAATTAATTCGAATTGAGGGGTATAATGGTAAATATGGGTCAAATCCACAGGGAATTAGGGAAATTCTTGATGATCTCTTTGAATTTGATCAACTCGGGCAATGAATCGATGATAGAAATTGGGGAAAATGGTATTTTATAAAAGAAGACTTGAAGATGAATCCACGGAATCAAAAATCAATGAATTTGACTTTGATTTTGTGGAGAAATTAAAGATTGAAGAGAAGTGATTTTTTCGAAACATAAAATCATGAAATTACTGAAATTAAGAATAGAATTCACCTAAATTATGATTCTAAATTGAAATTAAATACTAAACGAAGATAGATCAGGATAAAACGCGATCCTTAACTCACAATTGCGATCAAATTGATCCAATTAATTGCCGGAATCAAGGCTATTCATCAAAATCCGAAAATCATCATTCGTGGAGTTCAAGCGTCAATTTCTTCCGCGTCGATCGTCGAAATCTTGATCTCAAGCACTCCTTGGATGCGGAAAATGGGTCTAAAAGCCATTGGGATCAAGAGATTCAAGAGATTTGGTGTCTAAATAGTTTGATTTACTCAAATTGCTCTCGAATGCTTTACAATCTCAAAGAACATCTCAATTTATAGGCAATTTGGGTGTAACCGTCCGATGAAATGCATCAATGGCTCTAAAGAAACGCATCAATGCAAATCGTTACCGTTAAGTCATGGCCGTTGGATCACCGATCGAAGTTTGAGATGAAGGCACGTCACACGCGTTATAAAATATATCAAAACGCACGCCGTTAGATTGCAATCAGATGCTCTTGATGTGTTTCCGTCGGTTTAATCTCAGGCGTTATAACTCCTTTGATCAACGGTTGAGATTAAATCGTTTAAGAAAACGATTCGCCGACAAATAGTGATGCGCCACGTACCCCATCTCCTTAAGTGAAGATCAATTGTCACGATCCTTCGCACGATCGGACACCCCTTACACTACCACGTCACCTCCCGCGTTGACCGTTCAATCGCGACGCGATCGGACGGTCCAGATCACGCCACGTAACCTGCGCGCTATATAAAATTTGTAAAAATCGATTTGAAATTAGAAAAATAGATTTTTAATTCCGAAAATCCTTAGAAATTTATTAAAAATTTAGAAAAATTTAAAAAACCTAGAAAAATCCCTAAAAATTAGAAAATTCATAACTTTTAAAATATAACTCTAAATTAATCCAAGTTTCTTTCATTTGATTAGAAATTTAATTATCTATCATTATAAAAAGTCAAATTTAATAAATAACAAGAGATTTAATTTCTATTTCAAAAATATATTCATTTCTATAAGTTTTAAACTTTAGAAAATTAAATGAATGTTTATAAAAATAATTTCTCTCATCATTTAACTTTAGAAACTACTTATAATCTCAAGTAAAGATGAGTTATAAAATTATTTATCTTTAATTCATCATAATTAACTCTAATTTAAAGTATTTTGAGATTATAAGGACTTTTTCATTGAATGATAGATAAATACTCATAAATATGATATTATGCATAAGAATGAAATCTTTAATGCCTTAATATGTATTAATAGTCATGTATTATCATGTCTAATTAGCATGTTATCACGCCCCCAACTTAAATGATTGCTAGTGTCTTAGCAATTTACTATATAATCTCCCTAGAAGGCCTTTTCATCCTTTGATTCTATTGTTAAAGAGGTGAAGCGTATGAATATATGATTACATTTTCCTCGTAGTGTAAGTCATAATGATCTAGATCCATCTCTAGGTTGACTTCTTTAGTGCATATTAGGGTAGTGCTCATTGACGTAGCGTCTTATGTGGTCGTTAAAACACACAAACGTCGGTCAAACAAAATTTATAATTCCAAACTCACAATGAAAAATATATAAAATCAAGTAAAGTGTAAGTATCGGGTCGATCCACAGAGAACAAGGTTGACTTTTATTGCAAAGTTGACTTGGTCAAACAAAGGTTTAATTGAAGATTTTAAGAAGTGGAAATGATATGTAATGAATAGAAATGATATAAATATACTACTTAAGATATTTTAAGATTTTAGACCTCTGATTTGACAGAGAAAAGTCAAAAGTCAAGGTCAAAGCATTGAATTTGACCAATAGTTGACTTTCTATAAAATCAGAGAATCAACAGGAGTCAGAAGAGTACGAAAGTTATATATTCAAAATCTATAGAGAAAATGGAATTTAGTGATATAAATTCACAATTTTTTTGATAAGAATTGGATTTATTATGAATTATTGAAAATCAAAGAACAAAAATTCCGAAATGAAACACTTCAGTGAAAATCTTCAAATTGACTAACCAAATGATATCCAAATCTTTGCAATTGATATATCAATAGATAACAACCAGAGGATTACAAAAAGACCAAAATTGTCAAATTCAAGGTTATATTTTGAAAGTAATTGAAAATTGAAATTGAAATTCAAATCTTGCAAGTCAACGCCCAAATTCAAATTTGAAAATGAATAGTGGTTGGTCAAAGGTTAAATTGAGGGATCAAATGATCATGGAATTTCACGAATTTGCTATCCACAGAAAGCTGATGAAACAAGGAATCCACTAAAACTAGAATCAAGTGATTCGGAGTTAAGATCAGAGAGATGTCCTATTTTCAAAATCAGCAAAAATTCGAGTCAAAATTAGGTGAAATTGAAGAACAAAATGACGTCCACGGTGTGGCCACCTGTCATGCACAGTTTAAATCTCCCGGGAACATAGTCCCACACGGAGAAAAAAACAAAACGGTAAGTATATAAGGCCAGAAGGTTTAACGCTAATGCATTACCGCCCCAATACTATTACTAGGGCCCACTAACACGTGGGCCTTCCACTTGCCAGCCCCCTCCTCATGCCACGTGGTGCCACCCGGGCGTTTGCGTGGACTCGCGTGGCCCCTGCCATGCGTCCGCGTCCGCTCGCGCCACCTAGGCTTTCGAGTGGGCTCGTGCGGCTTTGCCACGTGGCCTTGCATGCCATGTTGCATCCGCGCGGGTCCCGCATGCCACGTCAGCTCCGGGGTTCTGTGGAGATAGAAAAACCCCCTTTTTGTATTTTTTAAAGAAATAAAAATTAATCAAAATCACTTTAAAAATACGGGAAAAATCCAGACTATTCAAAAATCCATAACTCTAAAAATCTAACTCCTTTTAAAATCAAATTTTCTCCATTGGATCACAAATTTCTTTTTTATATCATGCCATTTAAAATATAATTTAAAGAAGAATATAAGATGGATTAAAAATAACAATAAGGCATTCATTAAGATTTATCTCTTTTAATCATCCAATCATTCTTCTTTGAATTAATCCTTTAAGTCATCTACTAAAGTCAAAGTAAGGTAATTAATTTCTATTTATTGAATCTTGTAAAAGATTAAACATTCATAAAGCACATAATTAACTGTAAATAATGCATAAACATGGAATTTAGTAGAATGTCATACCAATGGAGAAAATTCATAGAACTAAGATAACATGCATCATAATTATATAAAATAAGCATGAGTATAAGTTAAATAAGATAATAATTTAAGTTAAATATGCATGTTGTCACTCATCGGCTAATGCTCGAGTCTAATTCTCAATTGTGATCAAGGTGAGCATATCTAAGGTTTGATTCTATGGGGATAAAAAGATACTCACTCTCTCATGAGTGGATGTAATTCCTTACCCTCTCCATAGATATATCACTCCTTCCCTCAACATGGAGGCTACTTAGTGTATTAGAATTCCCCTCAACTCACTTTCCTCCTATAAAGAGTGCAATTAAAAGGGATTCCTATCTTTGGGATGCTGATAACATGCTATATTAACATGATAAAACATGATTCTTGATGCATATTAAGGTATAAATGGTTTCATTTACGTGCATGTTATCATACTTATGTGTATTTTTCTATCATTCTACGAAAAAGTAACTATAATCTCAAAAATACTTTAAATTAGGGTTAAATATGATTATTTAATTGAGATTATAAAGGTTTTTAAAAGTTAAAATAATGAGAGAAAAGGTTTTTATAAACATTTATTTACTTTTTAAATTAAAATCTTTAAATAAATAAATGTATTTTTGAAATAATATTTAAAACTCTCATTATTTATTAATTTTGACTTTTTAGAATGATAGATAATTAAATTTTGGATTAAATGAAAGAAATTTGGATTAATTTGGAGTTATATTTTAAAAGTTGTGAATTTTCTAATTTTCTAGGGATTTTTTTCTAGATTTTTCTGAATTTATTTCAATTTTTAATAATGAAAAATGAATATCTTTATAAACGCTTTAATCTCTTTTAATTTATAAACACTTTAATCTCTTTTAATTTTTCCCGTGTGGGACTAAAGTCCCACACAATGTTTTTGACGCAGGTGACGTGGCCTCTCGCGACGCGTCGGATCGTCGGCGTCGTGGAAATCTGTGCGTCGATCACGTGGTGCGTGGACCACCAATCGTGATCAAAATGCACGTGGCATTTTAAAAGCATTATAACGGCCACGATTGCATCTTGTGGGGAGCATCGTGATCGTTGGATCACGATCCAACGGCGACAAATGGAAGCGGTTTTTATAACGCTCATCGCGCGGATCATCCAGACCGTTCGTCGAGATCGGACGGCCACGACATGTTTGAAACGGTCCACGATGGACCGTTCCATCGTAACCGTCGATCAAAATGATCGGACGGTTACGCCCAAATGTACAATAAAATGACCTGTTCTTCAACGATTCTAAGCATTCGAGTTGGCATTCAATCTAATTGAGCTGTCTAGACACCTTCCCTCTCATTTCTCTTGATCTCATCATGTTCCTATCTCAATTCCACACCACCGGAGCTCTTGAAATCAAGATTTGCTCGTGTAGATCGGGAAAAATCGGCGCTTGAACTCTCTCTTCGCGTTCTTCGTGTTCTTCGTGATCGCTAATTGGGGTCGGTGCGGTTTTTCATGATCTATCTTCCTATCATGTTTAATTTTGATTTAGATTAGGATTTCAAGTTCAATTTGGTTTAAATTTAGTCAAAATCGCGATTTCTTTGTCCGAAATTTTCTCTCCACTTCGATTTTTGATTTCTCCACGAAATCAAGTCCAAATTCGATGATTCTTGATTCCGTGGAATCGATTTGAAGTTATCTTTCATAATTTACAATTTTTCCCAATTTTTACCATCAATTCATCGTCCGATTTGATCAATTTTGAAGAATACGTCAAGAAATTCCTTATTTTCCTGTGGATTTGACCCTTATTTACCATTATACCCTTCAATTCGATACATTTTCATCAAATTGGTAAGTTTAGAATTATTTTTGATGGGATACCGTGTGAAATTGATGACCTCGCGGTCTCGGCCTGTCAGATGCATAGTGTGAGGTGGCTGAAGGAAATAAAAAGATACTATTTCTAAGGGAAATGACGTGGTTAAAAGCAAATAAGCAGATAAACAAAGTGGATTTTTAAAACAAAGAAGGTACTACTTATGATAATTATACTCCCGAATGAGGTGGATGGTGAAGGATAGGGTAGATGGTGGAGATGATGGTGAAGGTGGTAGAGATGATGGTAGAAGATATTTCCCACTTATTTTCCTTCTTTTCACTTCTTATTTCTCTCTTTCTTTTGATATTTCTCCTCTTTTTTTTTTAACATTCCAAAAGACTGCCATAAAGATATGGAGAAGTTTTAAGATTTTTGAAGAGAGTATGGAACAGATGTGAAGTGTAGTATGAAAATATGCGTACATGTGAGGGAAATATGGAAGGAAAATATGACGAATATGTGAATCACTTGGGAGTATTATTATCATGAGCGAAGTTTAAAACAAAGTGATGTAACTACTTGACTGCTTTGGAAAAGATAAAGCTACATGCCTAACAAGGAAAGATAGGTGCTTTCAAAAATTATGGATCATTGCACTTTTTTAAAGGGAAAGTCTAGAAGCGAGGAATTCCCACACTAAGCAGTTTTGGCTGATATTAGGTAGGGGATGGAATTTTATTTTCTCTCAAAAACTCTCCTTTAATCCCATAGCATTTCAACCTCTGATTACTCATTTTCCTTGGTGCCTGTTAGATACCCAACCCTAAAGAAGTCAACCACTAAATATCATCCATGGTTTCTCTAGATCATTTAGATTTATTACTCAAAATGTAATCATATGGGCTATAAGGTCCTCACTTCTACATCTCTAGTAAGTCGGATCTCTAGATGTCAAGACTTCTAAGGTGGAGTAGAGTGGATTATATTTTTGGAAAATAGGAGTTTTAAAATTTTTGAAAATAGTAGAGATTTTTCTAAGTCCTCACCCCCTAACTAGAACATTTCATTGCCCTCAATAAAATTTTCATGCTCATGAAAAAGATAGAAAAAATACCGATTGATGGCATGACAAAGATACGAAAAAGTGGTGAGAGGATTAAAGGGTTAGAAAAACTCATTAATCCGTTGATGCTCGTTCACGGGATTTCGTGCAGGTGTGCTTGATAACTTGCATATTTGACTTAAATTCTTATCTTATTTAACTAGTATTCATGCTTATTTTATGTGATTGTGATGCATGTTATCACAGTTTAATGAATTTTCTCTATTGGTATGCCATTTTACTAAAGTCTAAATTAATGCATTATTTAGGGTTAATTTTGTGCTTTATTGATGTTTAATATTTTGCAATGTTAAATAAATAGAAATTAATCACTTTCCTTGATTTACTTTGACTTTAGTAGATGATTAGAAGAATTAATTTCAAGAAGAGAACGTTTGGATAATATAAAATACACTTATTAAAGGATTATTTAAGTTTATTTTGAATTCATCTTATATTCTTCTTTTAATTTCTATTTTAGATGGCATGATATTAAAAATGAATAAATTTGTGAGCTAATGGAGAAAATTTGAGTAAAAAAGGAGTTATATTTTTGAAGATATTAGTTTCTGAATTTTCTGGATTTTTTTGGAATTTATTTTGATTTTTTAGGAGTTTTTTACCATTTTAATTCTCTTAAAAAAAGGAGCAAAAAGTGTTTAATATTCATGTAGGACCCGTGGAGCTGATGTGGCGCATGACGGACACGTGGCATAGCCACGCGAGGCCATGTGGTGCCTACATGGCGCAAGGAGGTCTTTGGGCTGGCAGGTGATGGGCCCACGGGTTAGTGGGCCCAAGTAAGTTTATTTGGGCGGTGACGCATCTGCTTAAGGGAGCCCCATTTTTTATACTTGCATAATGCGAGATTTTCTTCTATGTGGGACTGTTCCCTATATTTCTAATTTGCAGGACACGTGGCATTGTGTGGCACGTCGGATGCAATCGCAATGGTTAAGATGCGTCGATCGCGTGAACTGGGTTCCACCCGATCATCATCAATGCACGTGGTTAATGAGATCCTCCGATTTCATTAATGAAAATCGGATGGTCGCGATTAATCCGTTACTCGATTAATCATGGGACGACACGTGGATGAATCAGGATCTTCCGAGGAAGATCGGACGGGCGATTTTTGCAGGATCATGGGATCATGGCCTATGATGATTGCGCGATTGCGGCCATCGATCTGTCTTCTCCGAATCAAACGGCCCACATTTTTCGCGGAAAATTCCCTATAAAACGGTGTTCTTCCTCCTTTGTAAAACAACTCTTGATTGAATCGTGAAGGAATTAAGCGGTTTTGAGCAAAATCCTGAGTTCTTCGTGACCCCCCCGTTCTAGACTTGATTGCAATCCAATCAAGGCGGGATTGATCACGAATCATTGCAAGATCTGATCGAATTCTCCCCTTGAACGCCGAACGTATGCCGAGAAAGAAACTGATCAAATACACTTCAATCAAGGCGATTTGGAGCAAAATCGCTCACATTTTTCCGAATGTGGAGCGATTTGGAGCAAAACTGTCTTCTCCGAATCAAACGGCCCACATTTTTCGCGGAAAATTCCCTATAAAACGGTGTTCTTCCTCCTTGGTAAAACAACTCTTGATTGAATCGTGAAGGAATTAAGCGGTTTTGAGCAAAATCCTGAGTTCTTCGTGATCCCCCAGCGTTCTAGAATTGATTGCAATCCAATCAAGGCGGGATTGATCACGAATCATTGCAAGATCTGATCGAATTCTCCCCTTGAATGCTTAACGTATGCCGAGAAAGAAACTGATCAAATACACTTCAATCAACGCGATTTGGAGCCTAATCTTTCGCATCAATCCGTTTAGTAGTGTGAATCAATCATTTATCTTGAAAACAATTATAATTTAGATTAGATTTAGGTAGTTAATTTCATCTTTTAAATCGATTTGTTCTTCATATTCGCACAAATTGGGTGCGGATTTTTGCTGATTTTGAAACAAGGATTTCTCCCTGATCTTCAGTTCAAATCATTTGATTTTGGTTTCATTGAATTTATTGTTTCATCAGCTTTCCATGGATAGTAAAATCGTAAAATTTCATCATCATTTGACTATTCAATTTGACGTTTGACCATTGACTATTTATTTTCAATTCGAATTTGGGCGTTGACTTTCGAGATCAATTACTCTTAAAATGTAAGGTAAAATTGGATAATTTTGGTCTCTTTGGAATTCTTTGGTTTTAAGATTTCTATTCATATGTGAATTACAATATTTGGATATGATTTGGTTTGTCAATTTGAAGATTTACACTAAAGTATTCATTTGAGGAAATTTCTGATCTTTCATTTTTAATAATTCATAATAAATTCAATTCTTCTTGAAAAATCATGAATTCTATATCAAAAATTTTTCATTTTTCTCTAGTTTCTGAATATATTATTTTTGTAATATTTTAAGCTCTTTTTATTTTCTGATTTTATAGAAAGTCAATTCTCTGACCTTGACTTTTGCTATTTCTTCATCAAATCAACTCCTGAATTTTTGAAAATATCTTATTTAGTTTACTTATATCATTACCATTAATTAAATTGCATTTTCACTTCTTGAAAACCTTAATTAAAACTTAAATGTGACCAAGTCAACTCTTTGATCAAAAGTCAACCGTGTTCTCTGTGGATCGACCCAATCTTTACACTATACTTGATTTCAGATCTTTCTTATGGTGAGTTCAAAGTTATGAATTTTTTTTGACCGACGTTTGTGTGTTTTTAACGATTGCATAAATTTCTTGTCTACCGGTGCGGGCAGTTCTGATGTTAAGTACGGCTAGAGACGATGGTTGTTTACCTTGAATTTTCGATCAGATTTGATGTCGGAGATGAGTACCGATCCGCCATCGAACAACTCCAGAACCACATAAGGATCATCCCATCGAGAGCGTAGCTTACCGAGAAAGAGCTCTATTCCTCTCTCCCGTGACCGTGTTCACCTCCCCTCCCGACGCTCAATCCTCTCTCCCGTGAGCGTGTTTACCCCCTCCCCCAATTCCTAATTTCCCTCGTTAACCGCGACCTTGCCTTCTCCCCCCTCCTTCCGCCACCCCCCTGCAAATCTCGTCTCGAAACCTTTCTCCCTCCACTTTGTCGCCCGAATCTCCTCACTCCCACTCCGTCGCCCTCTCCCCTTCCCTTCCCGTGTCCTCGATGTTTCACCTCCCCGCCCAACCGAGTTCTCTCCTTCGCTCAATCATTTCTCTCCATCATCATCGCCATCGCATCACCATCGACAACCGACTCCCGAATCCCCCTCCCTCGTCCCGCCATTCCCCCTTCCCCGCTCACATCCTTCCCTCTCCTAGTGCCCCCCATCGTCACCACTACAATCTTGCCCAAATTCATCTCTACGCTCAGAAAAAAACTTTCGCCATCGTCCTACCAATTTTCATCATCCTGTCAATTTCCTGAATTCAATTCCGACGGAATTCAGATCGTCGGCCTCTTCTCTCCCCTTCTCCTCACTCCATCGAGAATTCAACTCCCCCCTAGCCGAATTCAGGTCGTTGCCCATCTCAATCGCCCCAAATCCTCTTCCTCTCGGTGAAGTGCGAATCTCTACTCCCAATGCCTCCCCATACTCTGGTCGCTCAGCCGAAGTCGTCATTGCCATCTTCATCTGGATTTGTGACCTCCGGCTAGAATTGTGCGCGCCCATTGCATGCCACATCTTGCCTCCTCCGCGCACGCCTCCTACCAAGTCTCTCGACCATATCTTCCTCGTCCGCCCCTGCGTCGGCTGCGTGATCTGCCCTGGCCCAGCTCGCGCAGAATTAACTTGCACCCGAGAGTTGATCCAGGGTCTCGCTCGAGTCCCTCCTTCCCCGGACGCGACCGCACCCAATCGGGCCGTGCTTGCACCTCACGCAGGACGCGTCCGCGCTTCCCTTGGGATGCGCCCACGTCACCTTCAGAATTGCTCCAAGCCCGCTTCATTACACCCGTGCTGACCTTTGCCGGTTGCCTTCGCACTCTGTTTCGGACTGTGCCCGCTCCCTTCTTGGTTTTGCCCGTGCCGCCTCGAGCCATGCCCACGCCTGACCTAGGGCCGCTCACGTGCCATCCACCTTGGCAACGCTCGCGTGCACTGCGTCCTGATTTCGCTCACGCGAACTCCTATGACCGCACCCATGATCCCTCGCCCATCGGTTGCATCATGCACCCGATCTTGGCCGTCGCGTGCTTTGTCGCCCTTCCGTCCCCAAATGCTTGCACTCACTCACCCCCTCCCTGCCGCCCGTTTCTCACGACATCGTTGATCCGGCCCACTTCTGCCGACCGTTCGTGCCGCATATGAACGACCTCCGTCGTCTCGATGGACCGGGCTCGTTGATGAACTAAAACTCGATTTGATTATATCGTTGTTGTGTGTTCTAATTCATGCAATACATTTATAATACCTCACTTAGGACAGTAGTAAGCAAGGGTCGATCCTCAGGGAATCTAGGTAATGAGGGTTGAGACGAAAGTAGAAGAAGGGATGAATTCCTATAGTGGAGAATATAAGAAGTTAGAAGAGGAATTTTTTAGAGATAGTAGATGTAATTAGTTAGATTATGTTTATGTAGTTCTAATTAGAGGAGAAGAGATGAGAATTAGAAGGGTAGAGATTGATGGAAGGTGAAGAAATTGATGAAGGGGAGAAAAGAGATGAATGAAATGATTTGGGTATGGTTTGTGGCATCAAATGCAATAACCTATGATTAAAATAGAAGAAAAGGTCCTACATTATCCATGGAAAAGGCTTACAAGAGAATCCCTCCTCAGAATCTTCCCACAAACCCCGTGTTGGTGCCAATCCTAGGCCGGGTGGTGCTTGATTCACTACGACATCTATCTCCTCTTGTTCTCCTTCTCCAGAACAAACTCGAGCATCCGATGATGCCTAGCTTGGGCCTAAGCTTCTCCCCCTTTCCTACTGGTGACATGGTGTCAAGAGAGAGCCAAAAGACAAGAGAATTCGGAGTGGAGGAGGAGAACTTTTAGGAGTTAGGGCTTCCTCTCAATCCGACGGTCGAGATTGATTTTCGAGAGCTTCAAGAGTCCGATAAAAATCTCAACTGTACAGATGGGAAGAGAATGGTGAGATTAGCCTATCTTCAAAATTTCATCCCGATCGGATGGCTAGATCGTGAGATATCAACATTTCTCTTATGAGCATTTCTAGCCGTCGATCGGGTGTCTTCCAACGTCAGCAGTTCTCCGTCATCAGCTCCTGAGATCGTGACACGTCGTCATCACCCCGGCCATCGGATTCAGCCACGTCACCTGAAAGGTAATAAATTCTTTTAGATAAATCCAAAAGAAGGTAAGTGAAAGGAATCTGCGGCGATTCACTTTCGCCGCAGTTTCCTTATTTAGCGCGAATAAGAGAGGGCCACGTCGCTCTCTTATTCTCGCTTTCGCAGTCAAAGATGACGGCGCACCTCGTAGGTAAGCAAAAGTTGCTAATATTTTATTAAATAAAACCGTTACGCGAAAAACGACAAAAGAAACTAAATAAATAAAACGACAAAACGAAAACAAGAAAACGACAACGAGAAGGACGTATAAAACGATGAACGTAATGATTGCTAAACGACAACACGCCTAAGTAAAAAGGAGAAAACGACGAAAACGCGAGAAGAAACGACAAAAATAGCGAATTGAATTCCGTAGCGATGAAATAGAATATAATATAATAGAAGCTTCGATTTGATGAAACGACAAAACGGAATCGCCACGTCACCTGCAGGTTAGGAATTTAAAATGGGGAAGAAGCGATTCGACAAAACGACAAAAACGCAGGGCTAAACGACAAGAACCACAGGGCTAAATGAGCGAATGAGAGAGCGCCACGTTGCTCTCTCGTTCTTCCTTAAAGTCAACTATTACGACTAATCGCCACGTCACCTGCACGGATATTTAAATAGTAATAAAAAGAAAAGAGCGTTAGACTAATGAAAATCGAAGCTCCCAGATCGTGACACGTGTCGCGATTTGGTGAGCTCTCTTTGCTTTACCTTTTAATGATTTATAATTGCCTCTATGCCCAGCGATAGTTAAATATTGCATTTCAACCCCCGACGAGATTTATTTGTGTATAAATCCCGGATAACTAAAGGAATAACTCACATACCTATCCAAAAATGTCATATAATTACCTTAATAATGCCCCTGATGCTGATAAATAAGCAAGAAATGGTTAGATTAATTAAGCATATGCCCTCAAGATGCCCTAAACTTCATTTTAATCATTTCTAAAATTCTAAAAGATATATTTTTCTTTAAAATTTCATTTCCTTGTCAGTTTATAATCTGAGAGAGATATTTAAATATCATAAAATCCAGGAAATAACATAAAAGCATAATGAAGCAAAATTAAGCAATTTAATCATAATAACACATAAATATATTCTTTTTAAGCCAAATGTTCATGAAAATTGAGAGTTAAAGGTCATAGATTTATGTGTTATCACTTGCGCCCCGCAGGTTAGGCATGCATCCCTTCTCTTTAATTTTAAGTTATTTTACTTCTTTCAGTACTTCATGCACTTGTTTGCACCGCCATCGAGACATAGTTTAGGTTGAGTGATATGACAATTTGAGTGGATTGAGATTGTGGTCTAATCCGTCGGGTTGATCGTTGAGCTCCCCTCGACGGCCCAAGGCCCAATGCTCATGAGGATGTGGACTTGGAGGACTCCTAGACTGGCACTACTCGGCGCAGTCTTGGAGCTTCAGAGATGACGTGCGGGAAGGCCGTTGATTGTAGGCATTGATAGATCATTTCATCATTGAGAGCGTGTCGAAGCGTTTTATGCAGTCGTTAAAACACACAAACGTTAGTCAAACACAATTTATAATTCCTAACTCACAATAACAAAGATATAAAATCAAGTATAGTGTAAGTATCGGGTCGATCCATAGAGAACACGGTTGACTTTTATCACAGAGTTGACTTGGTCAAACTTAGGTTTAATTAGGGTTTTAAAGAAGTGATAATGATATATAATAAATAGAGATGATCTAAATATATGAGATAGATGGATCCGAAATATGATTCAAATCCAATATAACACCTATGGATACATAAGAAATGTATCGAACCGATTCTTTTTAAATGAATAGATCCGATCACCACTACGCATATGGAATTCAAAAGGATCAAATAGGAAATGATACTCTGAATCATATAACTATAATGAAATATACAATCAACCAACATTTATCGAATTTGAAAAAGAGTTAGAAGAAATGTTTTGGATAAGATATTTTAAGATTTTAGAAACTGATTTTTAGGAAGAAATGTCAAAAGTCAAGGTCAAAGCGTTGACTTTGACCAATAGTTGAGTTTCTAAAAATCAGATATTAAAAGAGCTTAAAATATTACAAAAATTATATATTTGGAAACTAGAGAGAAAATATAATTTATTGATATAAAATTTCGTGATTTTTTGAGAAGAATTGGATTTATTATAAATTATTGAAAATCAAAGATCAGAAAAATCCTAAAATATACACTTCGGTGTAAATATTCAAATTGACTAACCAAATGATATCCAAATCTTGCAATTCACATATGAATGGAAATTTAACAACTAGAGGATTCCGAAGAGACCAAAATTATCAAATTCTAATTTATAATTTAAGAGTAATTGATCCTGCAAGTCAATGCCCAAATTCAGATTGAAAATGAAAAGTGGTTGGTCAAACGTTAAATTGAGGGGGTCAAATGATCATGGAATTTCATGAATTGGCTATCTACAAAAAGCTAATGAAACAAGGAATCCAATGAAAGAAAAATCAAGTTAATTGGATTTAAGATCATAGAGATATCCTTGTTCAAATATCGACAAAAATCCATCACTAAAATTAGGCAAAAATATGAATTTAAGTACTTTTACACTCTAATTACCTACCTAATTTTAATCTAAACTACATAAATTGCGAGGATTATGAACAAATCACACTACTAACCCGATTGACGTGATGATTTGGCTTCAATTCGCGCGGATTGAAGAGTATTCTCTGGCTTCGTCTTTGAAGTACGTTTGGCGTTCAAGGGGAGATTACGATCGTTTTCTTGCAATCAACTCATGATTATCATGCTTCGATGGCTGCGGAATTCAACTCTAGGAAGCAGAGAATCATGAAAAACTTAAGACCTTCCTTCAAAAATTGCTTAATTTCTTCTCGATTCGATCAAAAGTTGAGTTTACAAAGGGAGAGAACATCTACTTAAAGATAAGTTTGTGCGAAATTGGTGGATCATGGCCCACGACGCGGATTTCACTCCGTGTGATTTCAGTCGTCGGACCGCGCAAAATTGGTGGGATCCTGGCTCATGACGTGGATTTCACTCCGTGTAATTTCAGCCGTCGGATCGCGCGTAATCGGTGGGATCGTGGCCCATGATGTAGATTCCACTTCGTGTAATTTCAGCCGTCCAATCGCGCGATTTAATCCCGACCATCCGATTGCGCTGTTCACGCCACGTAGGCACCACGTAGGCATCCATGTGGGCTTGCATGGCCCCGCCATGTGTCCGCATCGCGCCACGTCACCTCCGCGGGTCCCATGCGATTAAATAAATCCTAAAAAATCAAAATAAAATCCAGAAAATTCTGAAAAATTAAGAAATTCATAAATTCAATTATATAGCTCCTTTTCAACTCAAATTTTCTCCATTGGATCACAAATTCCTTCATATTTAATATTAAGCCATCTAAAAATATAAATTTCAAATAAACACATATAATTTCTTAAGAAGTCTATTTTATATCGTCCAACATTCTCTTCTTGAAATTAAATCTTCTAATCATCTACTAAAGTCAAAGTAAATTAAGGGAAGTAATTAGTCTTGTAAAATATTAAACATCCATAAAGCACATAATTAACCCTAAATAATGCATAAATATGGACTTTAGTAGAATGACATACCAATGGAGAAAATTCATAAAACTATGATAACATGCATCATAATAACATAAAATAAGCATGAATATTAGTTGATTAAGATCAGTATTTTAGTTAAATATGCGTGTTATCAGAGCGTCATAGGACATCCCTTCCCTAGAGTCACCTTCAGTATTTCGTGCATGATCAGGATTACCCCAATTTATCCTGCATCAATCTATACATTGGATAGAGGCTTGGTTAGGTCCGTGAGAATGGGTGGGGGCATCTATGAGATAGTTTATCATGAACCCTTCTCCGGTCTTTGAGCTCTTTTTGTTATATCTACAACAACTTCTTCCCATTTGTGGCATCGCCATTTAGGCCATTCATGTTTTGAAAAACTTTAAAATACCTTACGATGGTTTCTCTTACTTAGTTTGTGTGCGAGTCATGATAGTTGGGCAAACATCATCAATCTTCTTACTCTAGTCGTAATGTCATCCCTTCTTCCACACCTTTTGATCTTCTTTATTGCGATGTTTGGGGTCCCTCTCGTACCCTCTCTATTTTACGTCATTGCTACTATATAATGTTTGTTGATGACTACACTCATTTGAGTTGGGTCTACCTCCTCTTCAACCACTCTGAGGTTGTCACTATGGTCACCCACTTCATCATGGAGGTTGTCACTCAATGTTTTACTATGCCTAGGATTCTTTGTACCGATACTGCTCTCGAGTTTGTTCAAACCTCTCTCTATACCTTGTGTGCTGATCATGACATTATCCACCAGTCCACTTGTCCTTAAACCTTGTAGAAAAATGGTGTTATTGAGTAGAAACATTGTCAGCTCCTTGATATCACTCACACACTACTAATTGAGATGCATGTCCTATCTTACCTTTGTTTTGACGCCATCATGACTGTCACATATGTTCAAAATTGGCTCCCCTCTGCTCCCCTTGGTAGTGCTATTTCCCTTCACCGTCTCCTACCTACCTTGCCTCTCTTCTCCCTTCCTCCTCGGGTTATTAGATGTATTGCTTTTCACCAAAATCACTCTCCTTCCCTGTTCAAGCTTGCCCCTAGTGCTCTCAAATGTGTATTCATTGGCTACTCTAGGACACAAAGGGCTATAGGGTATACTTTCATGACAATCGTCGCTATGTGACTTCTAATAATGTCACCTTCCATGAGGACTCTCCCTTCTTCTCCTCTGCCTCATTTTCTCCAACTCCTGCCGCTACATCTCCTCTACCTGGTTGCCCTCCTGTAGTGGTCATTATGGATCCCCTCCTTTTGATTCCCTCTCCTCCACTCCCTCCCTCCTCTCCTTATCCTCCTATCTCCTTGGTTCCACTTGTCTCCTCTGCTCTGGATATAGATCTGCTATCCTCCTCTTCCACTATGAGCTCACTATTCTAGACACCACTCCCTACCCCCTTTTGATGATTTTCACCTTCCCATCACCCTTCGCAAGGGTACATGTTCTTGTCCTCATCCTCCCATTTCTCAATTTTTTTTTCTATGATCGACTTTCTCCCTCTTTTCATGCCTTTGCCCCTACAATAGCCTCTATGTCCATTCCATGATTGAATGTTGAGGCGGCACATGTACTTACATGGAAAGCGATGATGGACTTGAAGGTGAAGGCCTTGGTTTCTGGTGGGACTTTTACCTTGGTTCCTCATCTGGTAGATGCCAATATTGTCACGTGCAAGTGGGTCTTCTTCACACACAAATATCATTCTAATTGTACCATAGCATGTCATAAGGCTTGTATGGTTGCTCTTGGCTTCACCAAGGCATATGACATTCACTATATCGAGACGTTCTTCACCATCGTTTGCCTTTACTCTGTTCACGTGCTCCTCTCTCTTGTCATGAATTAGGCTTGATCTCTCAACGTGTGAGATGTTTCTAATGCATTTCTTTATGGTGATCTTGAGAATCAAGTCTTTATGAAGTAACCTCTCAGGGTATCTTTCTTAGGGGAAGTCATCCAAGGCCTATTTCTTGCAACAAGCTATTTATGGGTTCAACTAGAGTCCACACACTTGGTTTGCAAAGTTTAGTAGTCTTGGATGATCTTGATCGTGTGTGTTTTGCGTCGTTGTTGTGCATCAATTTCATGCAATAAAATATAGTTCCCTTACTTGATATAGTGTCTGGAAAGGTTTGAATCCACAGGGAGCTAAAGTAATGAGGTTATGTGTTCAAAAGAAAGATGAGGGCGAAGGAAGATGTGTGAGTTGATATGGAGCATGTGGAGGTGAGTATGAGAGATAATTTTGAGTTTTCTCTTAGAAATAAGATAGAAATTAAAAAGGAGATGAGATAATTAGATTAATGGAGATGAAAATGGAGATAATATGATGAGTATATGAGAAGAATGGATGGCGGTAGTAATAGATAAATGCATGACAAGGTGAGAGTGAGAGGTGTACGCAAAGATGATGTCAAGGCTACTACAATTAAAGAAAAAATATGAACAAGAAAAATAAAATACATGTCTACAATATATGGAGATTTTCACAAGCCAAAATCTAATCAAGATCTTTGCATAAATCTCGTTGGTGTGCCTGTCCCTAGGCCGTGTGATGCTCGATCCGCTCCGGTCACGATCTTTGCTTGCTCCCTTGTCCACTAAAAAAATTGAGCATAAAAAATTGCCCCTCCTTGGGCCTTAACCCCTTCTCCCTGATGCTAAGAGACAGCAAAAAAAAAACTTAAGGAGAGAGAAAAGGAAGGCTTCTATAGGTGGGTTCCTAGGATTTGAGTGTAAAGAGGGGTAAAAGAGTCCAATCATTAAAATAATTTTTCCAGCTCGAATCTTCAATCCAAGCATATGGATGGATAGAGGGTTAAAATATGAATCTCGCTATAAAATTTAAGCTCAACCCTCCATCTAAATCATGAGCTATCTTGATTTTAATTTAGAGAAAGCTTAGCCATTGATTGAGATCTTACAATAAGAGCGTGACACACTCTTATTGCACCTAGAAAAAGGTGTGTCAGCCTTTATAAGCGTGGAGGGGCTTTTTTGCAAATTTCCACTTAAAAATTTAGAGGAGCCTTTTTGTAAATACTACTAAAAAAATCACAAAAAAGCCTTAAAAAATTCAAAAAAATTCTAAAAAAAATATGTAAATTTAGAAATTAAATATCTCACAAAATACAACTCATTTTTCTATTAAATTTCTACATTGGATTAAAGAATTTAATCCTCTATCTTTTTATCTAAAATTTTTTAAAATCATGAGAAAAAAATTAAGGTTTCATGTAATAAAAATTAAGTTTGGTTCAATCTCCTTAAAAATAAGGAGGTTAACCCAATATTCATCCTAGATCAATCTTGGATCATCCTAAAATCCTTAGGATGATCCCTATACCAAATCCAAACCTCATTTACCACTTATTTCATAAAGTATGGTTGGCTTGGTGTTCAAATTTTGGTAGAGAGTTGTTTTATGTTCTCTCTTATTGTCATTCATATCCATGCTTTCTTAATTGCATACCTACGTCCCTACATCCATATAAATCATATAAAATGTGAGAATTCAAACACTTGACTTTGAAAGAGTCAAATGGGGTTAGTCGTATAGTATAAGTAATTGAAAAGAATGATGCATGATAGGACATATTTATTTTTACATACTTAGGACTAAATAGGTACAAGTTGAGTATATGAGTGGAATGAAATAATGAATGCAAAGTATCATATGAAACATGATAAAGTGCATTATATTAATAAGAATTACGTGTTAAAACCTATTTATAATGATGAAAATGAATGCATCAATGATACTTTATCAGTCTTATCTCTACCTTTAGCTTCACATTATGCGCTGCAATCCTATGATGCTCACTAAGAATACTATGTGCGGTCTTGCCATTCTTGTAGACTATGTAGATGATATTCTTCTGATTGGTAGTGATGACACTAGTATTCACGTTATGAATACTTATTTACATCAACATCTCAGTATATGTGTGATGTCGGACAGGCTGGTAAACCCGGCCGTGCATTGGAACTAAGGGGAATCTAAGGAAGAAGATCTAGGGCGATCTAGTACGATGATAATGCTCGCTCAAATATGTCTCAAACGGGCTGCCTCCTTGCACTTCGTCTCTGTGGCTCCAAGAATGCACCAAGTAGCGTCCGTTCGGGAAACCTCTAGGTCCATTTCCTTGCGGGCGTGGGGGTCTGGAATCGTTGATGGTAGCTCGATGGTCAACAAGATCGATTGGACCATGGCCTCAATCCGCTCATATCACCCTACCATCTACCCTAATCTAGGTCCCAAGGGCAGTGGAAATAGATGCAAGAAATAGTACAAGAAATAAAGGAGCTTCGAAGTGAAGAGGAGGGGATGCGTGCCTAACCTGTGGGGAGTGAGCCTGGTCGGTCGGGGCAATGGAGATCGTTTGTACGCGACACAGGCTATTAGCAAAACTAGGCAGAGTTTGGCGAGGTCGTGGGACTCAGTCCTCAGAGCGGGGTGGTGCGACGGTGATCGTGGGGCAGAAGGGCGTGGGGCGGCAAGGCGTGGGTCGATCGGGCACAGGACGGCCGGGCGCGAGGGCCGTCAGACTGCAAGGCAGCTAGGCTTTGAGGTCGGCCAGGTGCAGGATGGCCGGACACGAGGCCGATAGGGCGCGAGCGATTGGGCTCGAGGCCAGCAAGGCGAGGAGAGGGCGGCTGGCCGGGCGCAAGGAGGGCGATCGTGCACAGGTTTTTGGCTTAAGGTGGGCGGTTAGAGGCGGCGCACGTTGGTGGCCGGGCGGGCGGTCAGCACAGGGGGGTGGCCGGGACAAGGTGGGCAGCCGCATGCACGGTGCAGGCGGGCGCATTGCAGCGCGGCGGGGGGGGGGGGGAGGGAGGGGGGAAGGTTGGCGCGAGCAGCGGCTCGGCACGGGATGGGCAGCGGAGTGTTGGGCGGGCAGCTAGCGCAAGGCGTGCGGCAGCGTGGGGGTGGCGGAGCTCGGGCAATGTCGCACGAGGCGACGGTTTGGGTGGCGATGATGGCGGCTCGGCAGTGGTGGTGGCGGCACAAACAACGGGGTGAGGGTAGCAAAGGGCGGCGGCACCGGGCGGTGGCAATGGCGGGAATGTGGGAAGAGGTGGCGGCGGTAGCACGTATTCATGCAGCAGCGGCGGCAGCGGCAGTTGGACCCCTTCCTGAACCTTCCTTTAGTTGTCACTCGAGAGGGAGTTCACTCCTTTCTTTCTTCAAATGACAGCTAGGGTTTGGGGGTGGGGGTCCCTTCCCCTCTTATAGACCCTAAGATGGGCCGAGAGGGGAATGGTCCCACTTGAGGCCCACGAACCTAATAGCCCAACAGAAATTAAAATAAAAGGTCCACAAAGAGTGGGATTGTTAAGTGGGGCCCGAAAGGGAGGTTCCACTAAGAAACCCAAAGGGGAAGAGAGATAAACACAGATTCGCTACAAACATGTACGGTCAAAAAGTTCATAAGCAAAGGAAGGAAAGACAGGTCCACGCGCGCGAGCTCAGAGCATGGTTGACCATAGCAAGATGAAGTCTTCAAGCGGTGTAGCAAAAGTCGGCATCCTTCGTCTTCGCTTGTCGTGGGGGCTGGACACGGTGAGTGTTGCCTCCTCCTGCACCGTGGTGTCATGCCTTGGTGGCGACGGGGATCGTAGGCCACTAGTGTGACTTGGGAAGTTGAAGATACTCTCAAGGGATTGAGTTTGCACATCAAGATGGAAAGCTAGCTATGATCCGAAAAAGTATACCCTTGACATACTTCACGAGACATGACTTCTTGTGTGTAAGCCGAAGACCTTACCTATGAAAGCTTGCTTGCAATGCTGGGATACTTCGTCTCCACTCCTTGAGGATGCTAATCACTATTTGAGATTGTTGGGCAAGCTGATATATCTCTCTATCAAAGGTACACGCCCTGACATCGTGTACGCAATTAGTGTTTTGAGTCAGTTCATGCAGGAACCTTGACGAGTCCACTAGGAGGGAGCAGTTCTAGTGATGCAGGACAAGATTGGAAACCCTTGCACTTGATCAATGTAATCAAGACTGATTGAGGTTTGGGCAGTCTACCCTAACCTCAAGGATATGCAAACCCTAGACTCTAGGGGAAATATCTAACCTAAGTGTAGGTAGGCGTGCCGATCAACGAAGTCAATTTCGGGTAACCCGAGGAAACTCATGATGATGTGAAGGGTGAGATCCTCTTGGTCCATGTCCAGAGGTGCTGGATCGCTTGTTGTGGGATAGCCAAAGGCTGCATCCCACGCTTGGTGCTAGACCTGAGATTCGCGTCAGAATTCTCAATCCCATATGCCGTTCTATCCTGTCTAAGTTCGTCCAATGGCAGTGGGAGCGAGTAAAGGAAACACTTCAAAAATTAATTAAACTTAAGAGAAGAGGGGGATTGAAGCTAACCTGCGCGGCGAAATGCCTGGTCAGTAGTGGCAATGTGGAGATTCGGCTCGAGAGTGGCGATTGGTGTTAGAAAATACTGTGATGTGGGTGTTGGTATTGCATATGACCAGACAGGTCCTTGTGTTGCCTTGTGGATGCGTCGTTGGTACAAGGCTGACGTGAGCAAAGGTATGAGGGTGCGCGGGCATGATAGTCACCAGCACCGGCGGGCAGCGTGCGTGCGTGCAATAAGCACATGCGGCGTGATCCCGTAGACACCAATTGGGCACGAGCGTCTGTGCGGCAAGCACAGGCAAGTGAGTGCAGGCGCGGCGAGCACAATTACATTCAAGTGAGGGGCACAACATCGAGGGCACTTGAGCGGGTGCGGGGGTGCGGCAACCTGAGTGAGTGCTCGCTGGTTCCCGCGGAGACCTATTGGTGGCGTACGACCCCCGTCGCCACCAAGGCATGACACCACGGCGCCGAAGGAGCCGACACCCACGCGCGTCCAGCCCCCTCGACAAGCAAAGACGAAGGATGCTGACTTCCGCTACACTGTGTAAGGACCTCGTCTCGCCACGACACGTCACACCTCGGGCTCGCGTGCGCATGGATCTATCTACCTTATTTTGTTATTATGGACTTCCTTAGCCCGCACGTATTTAAGCGAGCCTTTGAGTATTTTCCTCTCCCCATTTTAGGCTTCCAGTTTGGGTTCTTCCCTTTTCAGGATCCTACTCGTGAAGCCCTTCTTCTTTGTGAACCTTATTTTCTATGACCCTGTTAGGCTTTTGGGTTGTGGGCCTCAAGTGGGCCCTTTCCCCTCTCGGCCCATTATGGGCTCTATAAGATGGAAAGGGACCCTCCCACAAACCCTAGCCATCATTTGAAGAAAGAAAGGAGTGATTTCCCTCTCAAGTGGCTGCTCACCGAAGATCGGGGAAGGAGACCTACCGCCGCCTCCGCCACCGCCGCCACTGTCGCAAGACTACGTGCCACCGCCCCCCTTGCCGCCGACGCCGCCGCCGATCCAGTGCCGCCACCGCCGCTGCTGCTCCCAGCTCCGTTTCCACAACCCCTGCATTGACCCCCGTCCCCACCACTTCCACCTTCCTCCTCTGCTCATGTTTCTCCCTTGATCCACCATCCACGAACATCTCCCCCGCTTCCCCATTTCCTCCTTCCCCCGACTCCCCCCTCAAGCATCCCATCTCCTCCTCTCCCTGACTATCGAATTCACCCCTCCTTTCCATCGCACTCCGACGGACCTCTCCCTCCCTTCCCCGAGATACCCCCGCTCAACCTCATTGCCTTCCCGCTTTCCCTTCCACCGCCCTCTCTCTCTATCCCTCTCTCTCTTCCCCCCCATCACGACCCTGTTCCGTCGCTCACCTTGCTGTCAACGATTCCTTCCCCCCCTCGAGACATTTCGCCCAATCGCCCTGCCGCCGTCAATTTGGTATCCTGCCTAATTGACATCCTCGTCCTAGCCATCCCCTCCTCCTCCATCCACTGATCTCACCCTCTCGTGACCGGACGCAACTCCCCACGCACTCGGATTAAGTTCCCCACACCGCAAATCCTACCTGAGTTAGTTTCAGTTGGTCTCTTCCCTCCCCTATTGCCCCTCCCTTCTTCTCGTCTTCCCAGATTCCCTCCCGTGCACTTTCACAAAATTCACAAATTCGAGGCTTCGTGGGATCCCAAATTCACGAATTCAAATTCTCGAACTCACGAATTCAAGGACTCTACCGCACCATGAAATCATCATGCCCCCTCTCTGCCGCTAAGTCTTCTCCCCGCCCATGCCCCGCTGGTATTCCCCCTACCAATACGCGGAATGCATTCTGCCATTCAGTCAAGCTCAAGCCACCACGCGTCTCGATCGTTTTCCACCTGCGCCTTGCTTTCTCCGGAGTCGTACCGCCTGCGCTGCCTTGGTCCTCTATGATCGCGTGGGAGCCAACCGTGATTTGAATTCCTGACAAGCTCTTCGCGTCCGCCTGGTCCACCCCGTTGTTTTGAGTTTAGGTCGCGATAGCAATTGGACCTCTAGGAGGCATCGACGCCCTCTCCAAAGCGCAACTGCACTCTCTTTTGACTGCGCCTGCACCACCGGCCATAATCGAACCCGTGGTCAACCCAGGAACTCTATCAGCCTAGGACACCTCGGTAAACCCCAGATCTCGTCACCTCAGTCGAAAGCGTGCCTGACGTGTCGTTTTTGTGCGTCGTTAAAACACAAAGACGATGCTCAAACAAAAATTTATAAAACCGAACTCACAAAGACAAGATATAATAATCAAGTATTGGGTAAGTATCCGGTCGATCCACAGAGAGCAGGGTTGACTTTAATAGCAGAGTTGACTTGGTCAAACTTAGGTTTAAAAGAAGTTTTAAATAAGAGAAAATAAGATTTAAGATATGGAAATGATATAAATAAGGTAAATAAGAAGTTTTTATATTTGAAATCTCGGATTTGACAGAGAAAAGTCAAAAGTCAAAGTCAAAGCATTGACTTTGACCAACAGTAGGTGTTCTGCAAAATCAGAGAATCAAACGGAGTCAGAATATTACGAAAAGTATATATTTAGAAACTAGAGAGAACATGGAATTTATTGATATATATTTCGTAATTTTTGGATAAGAAATGGATTTATTATGAATTATTTAAAATCAATGATCAGAAAATCCCCGAAATGAACACCTCAGAGGAAATCTTCAAATTGAATGCGCAAATGAAATCCAAATCTTGCAATTTATATGGAAATAGAAAGCTAAGAACTAGAGGAATCCAAAAAGACCGAAATTATCAAATTCTGATTTGTCAATAAAAAGTAATTGACCCCGAAAGTCAACGTTTGACTTCTGATGAAAGATGAACAGTCCGTGGTCAAATGTTAAATTGAAGGGTCAAATGAACTCGGAATTTGATGAATTTGCTATCCACGGAAAGCTGATGAAAAGAGGAATCCAATGAAACCAAAATCAAGTGATTTGGAATTATAATCAGAGAGATATCCTATTTTCAAAATCAGCAAAATTTCGGACCTAAAATTGGGGACAATGAAGAACACTATGAACTAATTTGCAAAATTAAACTTCTAAATCTAATAAAAACTCAAATTACCTCTTGATAATCGATCGAATCTCACTACTAACCCGATTGCCGCAAGGATGGGGCTCCAATTCTCGTGGATTGAAGCGAATTTGCTCGGATTCTTCCTCGTGGACGTTTGGAATTCAAGGGGAAAATTCGATGAAATCAAGGAGAAATTCGTGATCAATCCCGCTCCAATTGCTTCGTAATCAAGTCTAAACGCGGGGGGAACACGATGAACTAGAGATATTCCTCGAAACTCGCTTAATTTCTTCACGAGTCGATCAAAAGTTCAAGAAGATATTTTTTTGTAGTTGGTTTGATTAATACATTGATAAAAGAGGAAAGAAATGTCCTAAGATTAACACATAAACCCTAAATGCCGGTCAATCCGTCTAATCGTGATGCAGTCATCATTATTTTACAGGAGCTTGAATTACCGCCCAAGCTTGGCATTTATCACGGTAGAATAATGAGCTGAATAAGCAACTAGAACTCGCATAGTATCAACCTTGCCCCCTATCCTCAGTCCTCACGGGGCTAAGACCCTAGCCCTAGCCTTGAGCGGGGATCTCAGTGACAAGGCCCTCTAACTTTCTCGAGATCGATTCAACCGATGGTGAGTCCGCTCGCCACGTCAGCCCCGCCTGGGCCGGTCGCCACGTCAGCCGCAGGTAATTTCTCCCCTTTTTCGCGATTTAAACTAAGAAATTCCTTAAAAAATCAATTAAAAATCAAATAAAAATCGGAGAAAATAGTATAAAACTTCAGAAATTCATATTTCTCAAAATACAACTCCTTTTTAATCTAAATTTTCTCCATTGGATCACAAATTCTTTTCTTTTTAATATCATGTCATTTAAAATATGTTTTCAAGAAGGAAATAAAGATGAATCAAAATTTCATTAAATAAGTTATAATTAAACATTCTAAATCATAAATTCATCCTAAAATCATCCTTCCAAACATTTACTAAAGTCAAAACTCATTTAATAACTGAGATTAACTTCTATTAATTTCAACAAAAGATTAATCATCTATTAAACAAGAAATTATACCTAATTTATGCATAAATATCAACTTTAGTGAAATGACATGCCAATGGAGAAAATTCCTAAAAAGTATGATAACATGCCTCATATTCACATAAAATAAGCATGAATATGAGTTAATTAAGATAAGAATTCATGTTATAAATGCATGTTATCAGTGCCAATCCCTGCTCCTACCATAATCATGTCCGGTTGGACGCAACCGTCAATACCTGGCCCCCGCTCGCTGGATCGCACCCCTGCTCAGCTCAAGCCGCGACCGCCCCAGTCCCGTTTGCACCCATACACGGCCCAGAACATTTTGCGCGCCATCATCCCAGGTCGTGCCCTCACACGCCCTTGTTCGCGCTCGCGTGCCCACACTCTGCACCGGTCGCGCCCCACGGGTCGAGTCCGCTTGCCCGCACCTTGCTGCTTGATTGCTCTCGAGTGCCACCGCCTCCCCCTTTGTGATTCACCGTCTGCCCTCCTCGACATGGCCCGATTCAGCGCCACCTCTGCCGACCGCCTGTGCCACGTACAAACGATCTCCCCTGTCGCGACTGACCGGGCTCACGCCCCGCAGGTTAGGCACACATCCTCTCTCTTTATTTCAGAGTACTTTTATCTCTTCCAGTGTTTCCCCCACTTGTCTCCACCACCATCGGGATCTAGATTAGGCATCTTGAGAGGACGATTCGAGTGGATTGAGACCCTGGTCCAATCCGTCGGGTTGACATTCAAGCTCCTCTCAACGACCCACAGCCCAACGCCCGCAAAGACGTGGACTGGAAGGACTCCCAGACTGACACTTCTCGTCACATCCTAGGAGCTACGGAGACGACGTGCGAGAAGGTACTTGCTTGTCAGCATTATTAGACCATCACATCATAGTAACTCATCCTAGAATATTCCTTCCCTAGATTCACCCTTAGTAGTCCCCTGGTGCTGCAGGACCCACTAATCGGCAGTAGAGGATCAAAGGTGACACTGAGGTGTCGCTGGGCGCCGTCGAGGATGCCTTGGCGAAGCTGGACCCTCATGAGAGAGAGGCCGTCACTAGTGAAGGCATCAACAATTAATTCCTTTTTCTAGAAATTTCTAGACAGTCCATGAACAACTTATAATGACATTTGAGCAATGCCATTTCAAGAAATTTCTAGAACCTCTCGCTCACACAAACTCTCTAGCTTATTCTAGAGAGTTCTACTTGTATCTATATAAGCATAGTAAGACCCTCATTGTAACTAAGAACTTCAAGGAAGAAGTTTAGAGAGTCTTTTGTTTAGAAACTCTCCATTGTGAGTGTGCCTCAATTAGAGAAGGTTAAGTTCTTAACCTTGCAAGTGTCTGGGTGCCTACAATTGGGAATGTGATGGAGGACTTGTTATCCAATAGGAGAGGGAGGACCGGTCAAGAAGATGATTTCGAACGCGTGCGCAAGAAATGCTTAAGTGGGCACGCGACACCTACAAGTACAAGCTAGTGCTTTCATGGCAAGCAGGGAGGAAGAGGACTGCTGATAACATGCTATTTATACATGATTATTAATGCAAATAAAGGCATTAATTATTCCAAATGTATGCATGTTATCATATTTTAAGTATATTTCTATCATTTTGAATCATCTCATGTTATGATCTAAAAATACATCAATTTATGGATAAGTATGCATAATTAAAATATTATGATGTTTAATCCTAATTAAATTTAAGATCATAATCATGTTTTGAGGATGAAAATATAAGAGAAAAGATCTTTTATTAATATTTATGTATTTTTATAAATTTATTTTATAAAA
>CM044107.1:257532-283114 GCA_024174645.1 Lemna minuta
TCATCTCTATCGTTGCATTGTCGTGCTGCAATATCTCAGCGTTTGCAGTCAGGCATACGCACATGTTGTCAATCGGGCATGCGGCTCAAGTGCACTCCCCTCAGGTTACCCTCTTGGGCTCAGCTGAAGCATCTTCTCCACTACCTCAAGGCACCCACCACTCATGGGCTATGTTTAGTCCACCCGCCTCTCCTCTTGCTTCTCACATCCTTCCCGAGGCGATACAGGCAAGAGCTGGCGATTCTTACCGATTGTGGCTGCACCGTTGGGTGTCTTATCTATCTTGAGTACTTAATCTTGTTTCTTGGGCTCAAGAACAGCCCATCATTTCACTCCAACAGCAGACGGAATACAAGGCAATCGCTAACACCACATCGGGAACTCCTGCGGATCACTTCCTTTCTCCTGAACTATGTATTCCCTGCCATCTCCCAGCGCTGTAGTGCGATAACATTGGTGCCACCTACACTCTCGCTAATCTGTTTCCTCCCAGGATGAAACATATCGAGGATTGACTTCCACTTTGTCAGTGAACAAGTCTCGCGTCGGTGCATGTCGAAGTTATATCGGCAAGGACCAGCCTTGTGAGATTTTCTCATTTCGAGATCAAGCTCAATCTTCACCCCGCGTTGAGCTTGCAAGGGGATGTTAAGGACATTGTCAATCGGGCGAAACGGTTACGGGCGAAATAGCTGCGGGAGCGAATCCGCCCGAGTGCAGCGATTCATGTACGACGGTGGCAGTTTACAACCGTTTTGCCCACAACGAACCACCAACCTCGTCTCCTCTCTAACCAAACCACTATAAATATTGTTGTAATTCACTTCCAATACACACGGTGCATTCCAAGGTTCAATCCGCTCAGGAGTCTTCTCCCTCTCTTCTCCTCTTCTCTTCAATTTCATCTCTCTCGTGATTTCATGCTCTCGCTGCTCTCCTTGTACGTCTCGTTCCTCAGTCTCATGCACTCTTGTACATACACTCTCTCGTCCACGCTCTGTTTGCTTCACCTTCTTCTCGCTCCCTCTGCCCATCATCTTCTCCATCTTCTCGTTAACTCTTCTCTTTCACCCTCTTATTTTCTTGCTCTTCCTCATTTTTGTCTTTCCCTCTCCCTTTCTTTCTTCCATTTCTTCGTTAATCTCTTTCCCGTTCTCCGTTAAACTTAAGCTTCAGTTCTTTATTTCCAAACTTTTTGCAATCTTCCATTCGTCCTCTCATTTCCCTCCCAATCTCCTGCTAATATTCATTCTCATAATCGTCCTTCTCTCTTTTCTTTCCTCACGCCCTCGCGTCTTCCCGCTCATTGCCCTCTTGTCTTCACTTCCGTCTCTTCCCTAAATTCGTTTCTACATCTGCATGTCCAGAGTATTTAGTAATTTCTTACGTCCTCTCGGCCGTTTCTCTCTCTTGTGTGACCTCTTTCGTAGTAATTCTTCATCTTCTGCTCCCAACATCTCTCTTCTCCTATCCATTTCTTCCGCTGCCTCCGTGCGATTCTCCCTCTATTGCATTTTGTATCTTGCTCTCCTTCATCTATCTCTTCGTTCAGCTGATCCGTCACTTCCAAACTCTACCGCTGAGTCTCTCATTCAATCTCTAATTTCATTCTTCGTCTTCGTTTCTTTCTTTTTCGAGTATCTCTCTCACGTTCCACTTCATTTCCCTCACACTCCCCCTCAGTCATTACTTCCGCAACTCCCTTCTCTCTCCTAATCTCCTTCGCTAGGTCGCCTTCAGTCCCATCTCCTCTCCCTCTTTTCTGATATCTCCATTGCACTATTCCGATCTTGCCTCTCTCTCTCTCTCTCTTTACTCTCTCATATTTTATATTAATTCTCTAATCTCACTCTCTCTCTCTCTCATCACAGTTCTCTCTCTCCCATCCTGTTCTTTCTGAAAATCTACATTCTTTCTATCTTTCTCTCTCATTCTATATCTAGTCCTCTCTTTCTATTCTCCCTCTATCTCCCCCTATTTATCCTCTGCTATTTATCTATTTTATTACTCCTCCTTATTTATTTCTCCTGAAAACATCCCTTCTCTAGCACCTTATTCTCTCTAATTCCCTCTCCCTCGTACTACATTTCTCTCTCGATTGCCCAAATCCTCATACCTAATCCTATTATTGATATTGTTGTGCCCTAGAATCCCTGTGGATCGACCTAGAAAGCTATGCACCCTAAATAACTCTATCATTCATAGCTTCCTAGCTTATAAATAGTAAGTTTTTTAGGCTTGAACACACAATGACCTCGAGCCTATTAGGCGACCTTGCCAACGTACTAGGAATCTCTGCGAAACTCCGTCCCCTGAAAAGTCAATTAACTCCCAAGAATCTCCTCGACTCGCTCATGCCAATCAGGTGATAAAATGGGGGGAGTAAACTCCATGGCAAACTCTCTCTCGGAGAAAGGGCCGGTAGATGAAGGCTCGATATCAGACAAAAGAGGTGGGGCTTGATGCGATGCCAAATCCACCACATTGAACGTGGAGCTAATCCCCATGAATGAGGGATGTCGAAAAACATAGGCGTTCTCGCCTATCCAAGAAAAGAACGCGAAACGGGCCGGCGCTACGAGTGTGTAGCTTTGTAGCGAGCACGGAGCATAACGCTCGAGTCTCAACCTCGCCATAACATAGTCTCCCACTTGGAAGATCCTGGGTCGACGATGCTTATCGGCAGCATGCTTGTACAATGCATTTTGACTCTGTATCTTATCGTGGATGTCCTCGATGCAGCCCGGCTAACTGTGCTGGGTGAATGCGACTCCATCCTCAGAAACTCTAACATGAGGGTCCAAGGGTACTAGATCTAGGGGCTTGCGGGAGGCTAAGCCGTGTGCGATCTCAAAGGGACTCATGCCAGTGGTACGGCGAGTCGAGGAGTTGTAGGCGAACCTGGCGCGTGGTATGATCAAATCCCAAGTGGTCAAGCTCTCGCCTACTAAAGACCGAAGTAGATTCCCTAAATTGCGATTGACGACCTCAGTCTGGCTATCAGTTTGCGGGTGATAAGCAGTGGAGAACTTGAGCTTAGTCCCAAGTAAGCTCCAAAGAGTCCTCCAGAAATGGTTGGTTAACCGTACATCACGATACGAGACTATAGGCTCGGTAGTCCATGGAGCCGCACAATCTCTCTAAAGTAGAGGCTAGCAACCTTTGAGGCATTGGAGGTCTTCGAACATGGCATGAAGTGCGCCATCATTGAGAACTTTGTCGACGACTACCATGAGTCAATTCATGTCGTCGTGCAGTGCGCGGAAGTCCCAAACGAAGTCCATGCAGACGTCATCCCATGGGCGGGTCGACGCTGGAAGTGGCGTGTAGAGTTCAGCGTTCTTCTTTACCAGCTTGGTGAGTGCGCACACTCGACACCGAGGAGACAATGTTTCCTACATCACGCTTGAGGGTCGGCCGGTGAGAGCTGGTACTCAACCGCCACAATGGTCTTATCACGGCCAAAATGAGTGGCTAGACCACTTGCATGACACTCCCAAGTGAGGAAGTCACGGAGGATTTGTGTGAGTACGCACAATGCTGCTCCTAAAGAACAAACATCCTTCAACCACAAGGAAGTCCTTATGGTCTCGGGATGGACCATGCGAGAGTGCTCAAGAACACGTCCCGAAGTCCGGGCGGAGTCTATGTAGAGTGTGGTAGGGACTCAAATCCTGTCACTTGAACCTTCATGATGTTCAACAAGTGGACTCGACAACTTAGCGCGTCTGCCATCACATTCTCCTTGCCCTTCTTATGGCGAGGGATGAAGGTGAAGTCTTGCAGATACTCGATCCATCGTGCGTGTCGATCAGCTTCCATTGAGAGTGCAGATACTTCAAGGCCTCATGGTCCGAGAAGAGCACAAACTCCTTATGAAGGAGGTAATGTCGCCAGTGTTTGAGAGCTTGAATGGCGGCATAGAACTCACGGTCGTAGGTGGAGTATCTAAGCCTCACGTCATTCGAGCTTCTCACTAAAGTACTCGATGGGATGGCCTTCCTAGCTAAGGACACCCCCGTACCGAAAGCCTCTGAAGCATCAAGGCAACCTAGAATACCTTGCCAAAGTCGGGTAGGCGAAGTATGGGTGCTCAGTGTGATAAGGAGCCTTCACTCGCTCGAAGGCGCACTCGAGGCCTGCCCTCGGTCTAAAGGAATGTCTCTTTCTTGAGGCAATCCGTAAGTGGGGCGGTCACGGAGCTGAAGTCCCAAATGAAACAAAGATAGAATGTCGCTAGTCTGATGAAGCTCCAAATATCGTGCATGCTGCCTAGTCATGGCCAAGTGACTATCGTGTGAACCTTTTCAGGGTCCATGGAGACTCCTTGATCGAAGATGATGAAGCCGAGGAATGTAACCTCAGAAGTGAAGAAATTGCACTTCTTAGGATGGGCGTAAAGCTTCTCCTGTCGAAGTGCCTCAAGCACCTGTCGCAAGTGCTGGTGATGGGAGTCTCAGGTACCGCTGTAGACCAATATGTCGTCGAAGTATAATACGATGAAGTTGTCGATGAACGGGCATAATACATCATTCATCAACCTTTGAAAAGTACTGGGGGCGTTGAAAAGGCCAAATGGCATGACCTTCCACTCATATAAGCCCTCCTTGATCTTGAAGGCAGTCTTCCACTCATCCCCTGGGCGAATCCTGACCTGATGATAACCACTACGTAGATCTATCTTTGAGAAGATAGTGGCTCCTGTCATCATATCAAATAAGTCCTGTAGTCGCGGGATCGGGAAACGGTATTTAACCATTATCTTGTTGATCGCGCGGCTGTCATAGCACATGCGCCACGTACCATCTTTCTTCGACGCTAGTAATGCAGGCACGACGCATGGACTAAGGCTTGGTTTGATGAGTCCCTTGTCCACAAGCTTCTGTACTTGTCGGCTAAGCTCCTTGTACTTGACGGCTCCATGTGATAATGGGGCAGGTTCGGGAGTAATGCTCTAGGAACCAAAAATGGCATTCTATATATGCCTCAGTGGAGGCAGCTCTCCGAGAAGCACCTCTAGGAGTGCGTCGGCGTAATCTAATATACCCTCAACTTCTGGAGAAGGTGGGGTAGGGGTCGTATCATCTCGCGTATCTAAAATGAGAGCAAAGCACGTCGGTGATACATCTATATCCGACGTGAAGTCATGCTGAAAGGTAGGTCCCTTCATCACGATCAACCCAATGCGTGACTTAGGGTCACGTTTCACCACTGGCTTGATGGTATGCGGATACCACACAAGTCGGCGATCTCGATACATGAAAGAATAAGTGTTTGCTCTTCCCAAAAGTTGGACGTCATAGTTATACAACCATGGCCGTCCCAATATGATGCCTCCGACTTTCATCGGAAGGACATCACAGAAAATGTGCTCATCATAGGTGCTCACCCTAAGTGGCACTCTGGCACTGTGTGACAGAACGAGGTAGTGCGAGTGGCGTCTCATCCATGATACGTCGTAAGGGGTTGGATGGCTGATAGTACTCACCTCTGCAAGATATGGTCTGACACGGCATTGACGCAACTGCCGCTATCCACGATCACCTTGAACGCATGTCCATTGATCTTCACATAGGTGTAGAAGATCGACGTGCGAAGGGGATCATCCGTCATAGGCGAAGAAGTGGTCAACCTCGGTGCTAGGGTGATCTCCCTAGCTGTCGTAGTGTCTGGCTATGGTGCTGGAGCGCGCCTTGAGGTAATCGCTGGATAGCGATGCTGACCAATCCCCTCGAAGAAGTGCTCGTCATGAGGTCAGCTGGATATGGTGGCTGGCCGGATCTGGATGTAGCCAATCAAGCCCGGAGTGTTGTCACACTCTTCAGCCAAACCCTCGTCAGTAATATAAACATCGTCACCTAGGGGGCATCACCCTCGTGAGAACCACTACCCAACTCCTTGATCTCGATAACGAGATTTGAAGACGGGCATTTGCTCATTCAGTGTCCCTTGCCCTTACACTTGAAACAAGTAATATGGGCCTGGGATGCGGTCGTGGCACGGTCGGAGGCGTCAGTAGGTGGTGGACGTGGGGGTGGTGCAGACTCTATTGATGTCGCGGGTGTAGTCCGTCCAACCCCTACACTGGTACGCGTTGATGCAGTCGGTGGAGTCTGTGTAGATCACGTGGTTGCAACCTTCGTGGTAGTCGGAGGTGGGGTGACCTACGCGTCCTCGGCGGGTTGCTCTATATAATCCACAATGCGGTAGGCCTCGTCTACTTCGAACGGGTTGCTTTTCAGCACCTCGTTCTGAAGCCGCAGACTAAGTTCGTGGGTGAAAATGCCCAAAACCACACGTGAGTCCTCAAGGAAGCGACACCTCATATGACACTCTTCAAATGACTGTATGTAATCTCGAACAGGCATCTTGCCCTGTCGGAGGCCTAACCAACTGAGGAACAATGTCGAATCATACTGTCGAGGAACATACTTGTTCCTCAGGCGTAACGCCATACTCGTCCACGACGTGATAGGTTGTCCTCGTTGATGTGCCGCATGGCTCTCGTTCTCCCAATATCTCTTGGCTTGTCCACCAACTCTCATTTGTGTGTACTCCACGCATAAATCATCATCCATGTGGTACCACCAGAAATAGGAGTTCATACTAGACTCCCAATCTATGAAGTCTTTGGGCTCACGGGAGCCGTCAAAGGTGTCACATCGCGCGACACTTTTTAGTATGCAGGGCCACAGTGATCTGCACGTCGCTGTCCCGATCATCCAAGCGATCGGCCCTCAGTCACCGCCAAAATCACGGTGAAAGGCTGAGTGCGCGGCTGGAAGTCACGGTTATGGTCATCACGATCTCGTGGCTGATGCTGCTCGCCGCTCAAGCTCCTCTCATGGAGAGTGGTCGGCTCGGTAACCCCTGAAAGTCTCTTTGGCCTTGTTTGTAGTCGCGGTCGTGGGGGCGATGGTCCTCGTAGTAGAGTCGGGGGCGGTGGCGGGGGCGAACGTAGTAAATCAGCCACACGAGCGGTAGGCCGGCTCGCGGCGTTGCATGAATGTCATGTGGCCTTCGGCCGCCCAATCGATACGTGGCCGTCATCGTGACGTGGTGCATCCTAATGACTTGGATCCTCTTGACAATGAGCATAGTCGAGGTGTCGGTGATCATAGGGATCACTGTTGGGGCTCATAGGCCGGCGGGGCTCCCGGTGCTCCTGATATGCCTGTGTAATAGGCGAGGCGGTCGGCGGTGCGACTGGATATGCGACTAGCGCGGGCGGTGGCGAGGGCGATGAGCTGCAGCCACAAAGGTAGCTCGCTCTAGAAGCTCAATAGCCTGGGTCATACTACGCATGACATCATCCGGGAGGGAGCGCGTTCCATCCATTAGGGAATACTGGGGGGCAGGTTGCCATTGGCCACCTCTGCCACGCCCCCTGATGAAACGATAGTGTATGGTCATTGAATACACACGATTTCATGTCAATACAAAGTCCAAAATTATTAATTTTAAGATCAATTAATTGAAGGGTATAATGGTAAATAAGGGTCGAATCCACGGAGAATTAGGGAAATTTGAGAGATATCTTTGAAATTGGATCAAATCCGACGGTGAATTGAGTTTACAAATTAGGCATTTTGTAATATTAAGAAAGATAACTCAATTTCAAATCCACGAAATCAGAAATTGAGTGATTTGGATTAGAATTCGCAGAGTAATCGAAGTTTGAAAAAGGGGTAGAAATTTGATCACGAAAATAATTAAAAATCAAAATTAAAACCAAATTAAACTTAATCTATGATTCAAAATGTAAAATTAACTCTAAATGATGAAAGATTAAGATGAAATCATGCAATCTAACCCAAATTAGCCTTCGAAATGATCCAATTAATTGCCGGATGCATGGCTTTTCATTCCGCATTTTCGAAGATGAAGATGGAGTTCAAGATGTGATTTCTCCTCGATCTCTCGATCAATTTTTTATTTCAAATGCTCCTCGGACGCGGAAATGTATCAAGAAGAGAAATAAATCGATGGACGCTTGAATTGTGGTGTCTAAATAGTTCGATTTCACTTGAAAAATCCAAGGGTACATTTCCGTTCGAAGAACAGTTCAATTTATAGGAGAAAAGAGGCGTAATCGTCGGATAAACGGTCGCATTGCGATCAACGGTCGAGATAAAGCGTCGTTTGATCAAAACGACGCGATTAAGTCAAGATCGTCCAATCAATGATGGAGGGCTGAGATGGGTCCACATTGAATGCTTTGAAGAGGTGTGTAGCTTGATTTATCCGTTAGATTTAAATCCAACGATCTTGATTAATCGGAGGCTTCATCGGTCACAATGAATCTCGACCGTTATAACTCCTTGATGGACGGTCGCGATCATTTCACTTAAGTCCCAATTACGGCACGTGGTTGATTCGTGATCAGGTGGACTTCGAGTCCACGCGATCTACGTGCGATATTCGCGTGATTTTGATCAGCAATCACGCTTCGCCACGTGTCCTGCAACTTAAAAAGAAGAGTGAACATAGTCCCACACGGATAAAATTAAAGAGATTCATCGGGTTTATAACGTGGAGCGGATATGACTGTTAGCTTAAATCCGACTAACGGATGCTTATATGTACTATAACCCTATATTACGAGTAAATATAAATATAAATATGCACACGTCACCTCCGCGCCACGCAGGCGCTCGCGTGGGTCCGGGTGGCTTTGCCACGTGGTCTTGCGTGCCACGTCGCATCCACACGGGTCCTGCGCGAAAAATCAAACCCTTTTTGCTATTTCATTATTATTTTAATCACTTTTAAAATCGAAAATATACTTAAATAAATTCAGAAAAATTCCAGAAAATTCCTATAAATTGTAAAAATCATAACTTTCAAAGTACAACTCCAAATTAGTTCAAATTTGTTTTGTTGGATCAGAAATTGAATAATCTATCATTTTAAAAAGTCAAAATATTAAAATAGTAAGAGAATGCATTTTAATTAAATAAATACATTCATGTATTTTCTAAAATAACTTTATAAAAATACATGAATATTAATAAGTATCATTTCTCTTATTATTTAATCATGAAAACATTATTATGATCTTAAATATAAATAGGATTATAAATTATAATGTTTAATTACATATAATAATCCATAAATTGATGTATTTTTAGATCATAACATGAAATTATACAAAATGATAGAAATATACTTAAAATATGATAACATGCATACATTTAGAGTAATTAATGCTTTTATTTACAATAATAATCATGTAAATTCATGTATAAATAGCATGTTATCACCCCATAGTACTCTTCGAGGGGTAGTGGGGTGCAGGTTCCTTCCCCGCTCGATGGCTCGAAGCTGCGAGCGGCTGTGGTTGCCCTAAAATCTGTCTGGCCAACATAGGGCTCAGAGTCTCCTAGGCCCGGGAGGGGCCTGGTGCAATATTTGTCGGCCTCGACGAAGATGGTGGACTCGTGTTCACTCTAGCTACTCAGGGAGTAGCGGGCTCTAATGCCTCGCGCGAGTGCCGTGACGATGGAGATCCTCCTCGAGCTCTGGGCTGGCGTGTCTCTACCATGGATGATCTTGTGGATGACTATATGCCAATGCAATCCAATATGAATGGTCTACTAGCAATATGGAAGCTCGGTGGGCGTGAATCCAACCAAGGCTCTGATACCAATTTGATGCAGGACGGGGGTGTGAACCCTCGTACTTGATCAATGAAGTGCGATAGTCCGAGGATGGGCAGTCGGCCCGATCCGATAGGAGCGTAGGAACCTAAGACTCTAGGTTGACCTCCTAACCTAAGTACAGACAGGCATGCCTAGATGCAATACCAACTTCGAACGACCGCGGAGACACTCGATAATGGTAAGCGTGAGACCCTCTCGGTCCACATCTAAATAGACGACAAAACAGTCGTCGTGAAGTAGCCTGAAGGTGGCTGCTCACGGACAGTGACGAGTCTGACGCGGCATCTGAAATCACGATTCTTTATTCTGTTCTATCCTGTCTACGTTCGTCTGAAGGTGGTAGAAGCAAGCCAAGAGAACCCTTCGAAAAAGTAATTACTTAAATAAGGAAGGGTACGGAGCTAACCTTCAGGGCTTCATAGCCCGGCGGGTCGTGACGGAGTGGGGAATCGACGAGGGCAGGGATGTCCGGTGAAGAGCGGTGCTTGGTGTCGAAGGTCAGGCCTCGCCGATAACCGACGAAGTCATTGCTAGTAGACTCAGGGATTCAAGCCGGGGAGGTGGAATGTTGGACTGAGGGTGAGGTGATAGGATGGTGCGTGAAGGCAGAGAGGGGAAAGTTCACGGCCAAGTAGGTTTTGCCTCTTTGCCTTCTTCAAAATCGTCACCACGTCAAGCGGGAAATCACGATGGAAGTCTCGCTCCATGAGGTGGCACCACGGCAGCAAAGTGGGGGGGGGGGGTGGAAAAATCCCACGGCAACGTCTCGTCGAGTGGGTGGAATGTCACTCGCGAACAAACGAGCACTTGGTGGGAAGGAGAAATCACGGCAGAGTCTCGTTGGGTTGGTGGGGCATCACTCGCGAAGAAAGTTGGTCAACAGGTGGGAGAGAGAGTGTCGCAGAAATAGTGGGGAAGGGGGGGAACCTTGATTCCGCATCGCGATGTGATGGTGTGGAGAGCAGGAGGGCGTTGAGGACCCTCCCCACGAAGTCGACCGGTTGGGCTCCTCCTTGACACGGAGGCTTCATCCCACAAGGGTGACGGGAGCCAAGTTTTTCTCCACTTCTCGTCATTCCCTCTCTCTTCTCTCTTGTCGTCTTCCCAGGATTCGCCTTGCAAATTTTCGTTTCGTTGCCGATCGGCTTAACTTGTTGGCATTATCGGCACAATGACAGTTCTGCACTTCGACCGACGATCGCACTCCCCCAACGCTAGAGGGAAGAAATGAAGGGAACGGGGGGAGAAGACTGGGTATCCTCTCCTCGTTAATCTTGTTTCCGCTCCACGGCGCAATCCGTTCTCTTCTCCTTCTACTACCCTTCTCTCTTCTTCTAACAAAGAACTAAACAAACTAGCCGATCGTACTTAAATTCACAAACGGCGCTTTCAAAGTCTAGGGTTGAGGGGAGGTCCTACCCTCCCTTATATAGGGCCCACAAGTGGGCTAAGGGAAGGTGGACCCACTTGAGGCCCTCTCCCTTAAGGGGTTTAAGTGGGCTTCCAGAATAGAGACCTAAATAAACCCTAAAAGGGAAGAAGTAAAAAGACATAAACATAAACACATACACACATTATTGGGTCCGCTAACACACAATTGCGAGGCCCAATAATCCAAGGAAAGAAAGAATCACCAAGGAACATAGAGTGAGCGTGGGCTCATCGTCGTCACGGAGGTAGATGTCGTCTCGATGGCTAGGCCGTGTACTGAAAACTGGGATCCTTTGTCTTCGTGTGTCAATCGGGCTGGACTCGGACTGTCGCTGTCTCCTGAGCTGATGGAGATGGGTCTCGCTCGCGATCACGCGCGGCCCATCGACCCGATTGCCCCCTCACGTCGAGGACTCTGCCGCTCCATGTCCTCGTCGACCATGACTTACCACTATCGATTGTCCGTACCGTGTACTAACGACTCTCCACTACACCACGACCGACCGGGCACCCCGCCCCGCAGGTTAGCTTCAACCCCTCATTTTAAAGTTTAATTACGTTTTGAAGCATTTTCCTTAACTCGTCTCCACCGCCATCGAACAACTTAGGCAGGGTAGTACGAGTATAGGTTCGAGAGTTCTGACGCGTACGTGATGTCCGACACTGAGCGTGGGTTGCAGCCTTCAAGCTACTCCACGACGAGCGACTTCCCCGCCTCTGGACGTGGACCGAGAGGATCTCACCGTATCCATCATCGCGAGTTTCCCCGGGTCACCCAGAGTCGACTCCGCTGATCGGCATGCCTGCTTGCACTTAGGTTTAAGTTAGATATAGTACTTAGGGTCTAGGACTCGCCTACCTATAGGCTAGGTTTAAC
Organism: Lemna minuta; assembly: GCA_024174645.1. Lineage (NCBI taxonomy): Eukaryota > Viridiplantae > Streptophyta > Magnoliopsida > Alismatales > Araceae > Lemna > Lemna minuta. The sequence goes on from CM044107.1 coordinate 269,503, forward strand.
CGTCCTATCTTCAATCAGCATTGGTTATATTTATCAGGCACGAGGGCTCTCACAACCTTTCTGGCATCACTTTCCCTCTGGGTGAAGAGGTTTTAAGAGGAGATCCAACTATCCAGAGATTGCGTGGATATTACTAGAGGCTAGACGCTTGAATAGCTTCAAGAACTCTTTCAAGAGAACCTAGTAACTATGTTTTATCATACATACTAGATGATTGGATCATCTATTCATGGTGCCCTAATATTTGAATATCTAATTGAATGTATTGCGGTGGAGCGCAACCATCAACTACCGGCACATCACCACCAAAGGCCATCAGAACGTTACCAACAAAGAGGCAGTGCGGCGGCAAAAACGACCATTACGTTGAGAATGGGCCTGAGGAAAAGGCTTTGATTTTACCCACAAACGGTAAGGTGATATCTGGTGTAGATTTTTCTTAAAAATAATGAAATTCTTGCAATTTTATTCCAATAAAAATAAATAGAAAGTTGGCCTTTTAACTCTTAATAGAAGAAACAAAATATGACTAAACAAGAAAACTTAATACCTCATAAATAATTAGGCTTCCCCCTAACCTTGAGGATAAATTTAGGATAGATTTATACATAAAAAATTCCATTAAAGTCTCTCGCCGTCAATAAAATTTCATCAACATGAACTGATGGAGAATTATTTCTAAACATGAACACAAGGGTTCTAAGTGAGCCTATCCTCCTCCTCCTCCTCCTCCTCCTTATCCACCAACTTGAGAGATTATCCATTTATTAAATGGATGAAGAAGACCTCTCTAAATAAATAAAGAGAGAGTAGATCTTAAGGGAATTATCTTCCCTCCTTCATCTATTTTATACTGATCTAATGATTGACTTGGTCAAAAGAAATGAGCCTTATCCTTAGATAATTAGAATTCCTTCAATGTACCAAGTCAACCACCTTCTTCCTTGATATAGGATCCTAATCTCCAAACCTTATCCACTAAATCATAGGAAACCTTGTATAAATTAATGATCTCAAGAAAGAAACATCAATAGGAATCCATTTGTATTTTCCTTCTCTTTGAAAACCTCCCTTAGTTAGAATTTTTAGAAGAGATCTACATAATATTTAAAATAGAAGACATTATCTCATTGTTCCATGTCAAGACAAGCCTTTTGCATGAATAAATCCATGCATGTAAGAAGATTGATCAGCATGAAGATCAAGCACTTTCGTCTTCAAGACAAAATGAAGACAGATATATCTTGATAGTCATTTTGAAGAAAAGTCAACATCAAAAGCCTGCATGATGATCCCAATTTGGGTTGTTGTGCTCCCACATTGTGTTAAAAGATCATGCCCTATTGATCCTCGAAGAATCATCAACCCATGCACAATTGGACCGAGAAGCCCAAGATACTCACGTGACAAAGTCTTCTGTCCGATGACCTTTTGAAAAGCCCACTTACGGTCAAACAAGAAGCAATATCAGAAAGAGAGAAGAGAAAAGAAGCGACGCGTTCTGCAGTCATATTTCTCTACTTATCTCTGCTTTCCTCCCGATTATTCCAACCGCCAAGATCAGCTCTACTCCCGCTTGCTATCTGCTTTCTGGTCATCTGCTTATCAAAACCGAGAAAAGTCAAAAGATCGAACTAAATGCAAAGGAATTATTCTCACCTGCCCCGAGACTCCTGCCAGTCCCAGCGCGCCATCAACCTGCAATCCCAACCGGACATTCTTACATCCTTTCGTGACGGCAACAACACATAGGCCAGGATAAAGAATTGTCGGGAGCCCTCCAACACAATAAGACTCCACCCGACTGACCACTGAAGTTCAAAGCAAAAGACAACTTCATTACTCGGGAGTTTCCTCCGTTCCGGGAAGAGTCCACCTCCTAAAGCATTTTGGGAAGAACCGCTGATCTTCCCAGCGGATTCAGTTCGTCACGGACCTCCTGCACATCTCAGAGCTCGTCCCAAGAAATCCCTCGCTAATTGAGGAAATCCCTGCGAAGATCCAATTACGTGCGAGAAGGTGCAAATTCGCGAGAAAGAAATTCCCTGCTCCCCACGTCTACTTCAGCTAAACGACACACACACCCAACACCGGAATCTCTCCTTACCTCGCTCGAGCACCGAGCAAATCTCATCCACCTCGAAGTCTCCTGCAATCCAACCCACGGACGCGTGGCCCCTAGGCGGCTCCATTGGCGATCCTTCTAAGAGGTATTGACGTACAGGACATAATACCGACGAACGCGGAACTTCCCTCCATGTCGCCATAACTGCACGTTAAATCCGACGACGGAATGTCATCAGAAAATAATTTCATTCGTCTCATCCTCCCGCAGAACGGAAGTCAAACGACGTGGTACAAGTGTTGCCAAGCGGCGCTTACTCGTAACTTCCCCGTTGATCCTATAAAATGGAACTTGTAAGAACAAAAGGAGGTTGTTGTTTTATGATAAAATTTCGGTTACTTGGTTCGTTCTCACCCCTATGTTCGTGCCCTTCCCCCGTATCTCCATCACCTCTTCCGCCACTTCTTCTTCTCCGATTCTACCTTCCTTTCTTTTCTCCCCCATTTCTGTCGTCTTTCAACACTATAAATCCGAAGCATTTCGAGACAATCCGATGTCAGCGGGAGTATTCTATCGGCATCTCTTCTCGTCCTCTTCAGGTAACTCATCCTCATCTCTCTTAGTGAAATAGTTCGTTTCTTTAAATCTTAAGTCCAACATCGACGCTCATACGAATTTCATTTCTTCGCCGTCGTGGGATATTCATCTGAGAACTCTTTCTACTATCTCTCTCCTTTCATCCTTATAATAATCACGTATAGAATATACTATTCTTATTCCTATCCTCTACCACCCTCTAACTCTCCTATAACCGCTGTTCTTATCACTTCTTCTATCTTCTCCGACAATCTCTTCTTATCGGCATATCTATTCCCTAGTCTCTACCTCTTATCTCCTATACATTAAAATATATAATATTATATCCTCATCATCATTTATCTTTTCCACTTTCATTTCTCTCCTCTACATATCATAAGTCTTATAAAATATCTCCTAAATATTCTATATATTCATCATCCTTCTCATAAATTCATTAATCCATATTACTAATAATTCCTAGTGATATCACTTCATAGATCCTCCCCTCATTGTAGGATTATTTCTTAAACTTATCATCATCATCATACATAGCATCATATTCAAAATTATCCTACATCATGAACATGGACAAACACATCCACGAGAACCAAAGGATGGAGCAATGCACTTGAATTTCTCACACTACCAAATGTCTATAAATCGGGGGAGAATGACCACAACTCACGGTGCCCATGCAAACCTTGTGATAATTCTCTCCTTTCTTTTCTTTCTCTCTAGGTGAAGAGGTTTGAAGAGGAGATCCAACTATCCAGAGACTGCGTGGATATTACTAGAGGCTAGACGCTTGAATAGCTTCAAGAACTCTTTCAAGAGAACCTAGTAACTATGTTTTCTCATACATACTAGATGATTGGATCATCTGCTCATGGTGCCCTAATATTTGAATATCTAATTGAATGTATTGCGGTGGAGCGCAACCATCAACTACCGGCACATCACCACCAAAGGCCACCGGAACGTTACCACGAAAGAGGTAGTGCGGCTACTAGAACAGCCATTACGGTTAGAATGGGCTTGAGAAAAAAGCTTTCATTTTACCCCAAAAACGGTTAGGAGATATCTAGTGTAGATTTCTCTTAAAAATAATTAAATTCTTGCAATTTTATTTCCATAAAAATAAATACAAACTGGCCTTTTAAAACTTAATAGAAGAAATGAAATATGACTGAACAAGAAAAATCAATACCTCATAAATAATTAGGCTTCCTTGTATCCTTGAGAATAAATTTAGGATAGATTTACACATCAAAAATTCTATTAAAGTCTCTTCTAATCAATAAAGTGTCATCAACATGAACATGGACAAACACATCCACGAGAACTAGAGGATGGAGCAATGCACTTCAATTTCTTGCAATAAATCTTTGAACTTCTTTTGAGACCATACATTACCTAATTGAGCCGTGATGAGTTTGCTCCATAAACCTCTAAGTTGCAAGATCATAATACAAAAACCATTTCTATGGATATTTTGAGGGAGCACCCAACCCTGCAATCAAGGATAAATCTCTTATAAGTCTTAAATGAGTGACCAAAAATAAAACGTTCATCTAGTCAATACTTATGACGAGGCAAAGGCCTTAGCACCAATAATTTTACATTCATTGAATAAAAATTTTCAAATTGAATTAAATAATAGTATTTTTTACTAAATAAGGCTGATGTTTGATTTATTCCACCATACAAGGTTGAGAAATTAAGTCCATAAATCAATTTGAAAATTGAATAAAGTTGGATGATTGATGAAAGGTAGAAATGAGTAAAAATATTAAGTTTTAAACGATAGACTCAAAGAGATGTCCATTAAATCAAAGGTCGGGGGTCAATTGCATACTTGGATACATGTTATAAAAACATTTAAGATTTTTGGTAGTTCATCTAGCTATTGAACTAAATAATCATTATGTCTAATAGGTTTACTAATGTGCATTGTTCATTATCTAAGTTTGTTTATGTCAAAAATTTTACCACTAGTTAAATTTTATTGAGTTTAATACAAATGTGTGGACTGAGTGAAAAAGATGATGAAGAAGTGAAGTGGTAGATTCTTACTTAGTTAAAACTTCTAAGACTAATTGAGTGTGGTATCAATGCTTAGTTTTTGAAAGTATAATTTTGAGTGTTTAGTTGAGTTTAATCATTCAAGAGTATGATTTGAAGTATATTATGTGGCCTATAAGCCAATGATAGTTCCTTATATCTCGTTTATGTTCATTGAAATGAAATGTATTTGTTTTCATTCTTGTGTGATGTTTGCAATGACGTCCATGGGCATATGCAATGACAAAGTGAATTATGATGAGATTAGAATACAATGATCACTAGTCTTTAAACATATGTTCTAAATATTCCTATTTGTGGGATATTCGAGAAGGACATTCAATTATCTGAAAAGAATAACACTACTTCAATAGCACTGAGTATGGTAGATATTGTAGCCATTGGTGTGGAGACACTAAGGACAGATAGTGGTTGCTCTTTAAAGAAAGACTTCACTAAATTGATCCATATGAATCCCTGATTAGTATCATACCTAATTGTCAATCAAGTTTATTCTTGTCACAGTTGAGTATATGGTCCTTTGACTTGAGAAAACTAAGACATCTTGTTGATGGATTACCTTGCTTTGATTATAACTAATGAATCCCTAGCCACCAAATCTCTAAAATGTCATATATTGGATAGAGTGGGAAGTCCTTGAAGATGATTGCATGCCCTTAGTATTTGATTATCAACCTCAGATCCCAACCTGATTAAAATTGTTAGATCCTAACCTAAGAAGTCAGTTTGAGTGTGAACATACATTAAATTAAATATTTTTGAAAATGGTTAGATAATAGGAAGGATTAGATAATGACAACCTCCCCTAAAAATATAGATTAATGATTCAAATTCAAAGTATTTCAATTAGATAAGTTTAAGATATTTGAAATGATAGAACGATGTCTAAAAGTTTGGCCGAGAAAGAAATCCTAAAATTAAATTCAGTCTTTTTGAAAATGGTTAGATATTAGAAGTTAATCCTAAAATCAATCTTCTAATAGGTCTAAACAATATGAAAGTCTCAAGGAAAAACACAAGTAGACATAATTTAAGCATAAATGGAAATCGTAATTTAAGAATTATGTGGGTGCAAGGACTTGGGTGAAGTTTACTGGAAGCATGGATGCAAATTATCTAGAAGAGAAGAAGAAAATAGGCACTCCATCCTTTTAGGAGGTTGGTCAACCTTTTCCACTTATTTCAAAGGTTAGTCAAACCTTTCTACCTTTTTACGAGGATGTTCAAGCCTTTCCACCTTTCTAAGAGATTGGTCAAGTCATTTCACCTTTTAGGAGGTTAGTTAAACCTTTCCACCTTTTCAGGAGGTTGGTCGATGATAACATGCATATTTAACTTAAGTTCTTATCTTATTTAACTAATATTCATGCTTATTTTATGTGATTATGATGCATGTTATCATAGTTTTTATGAATTTTCTCCATTGGTATGCCATTTTACTAAAGTCCATATTTATGCATTAATTAGGGTTAATTATGTGCTTTATGAATGTTTAATCTTTTACAAGGTTAAATAAATAGAAATTAATTACTTCCCTTGATTTATTTTGACTTCAGTAAATGATTAGAAGAATTAATGGATGATATTAAATACACTTTTTAAAAGATTACTTAAGTTCATCTTATATCCTTCGTTTAATTTATATTTTAGATGACATAATATTAAAGATGAAAAATTTGTGATCCAATGGAGAAAATTTGAGTTTAAAAGGAGTTATATTTTTAAAGATATGGATTTTTGAAGTTTTTGGATTTTTCTGAATTTTTCCAAAATTTACTTTGATTTAATTCTCTTTAAAAAATGCAAAAAAGGGGCGCTTATATCTCAACAGGACCCGCGGAGCTGACGTGGCACGTGGGACTGACGTAGCAATTTATGCGGTCGTTAAAGCACACAAACGTCGGCCAACCAAAATTTCTAATTCTCAAATCACAATGACAAAGATATTAAATCTAGTGTAAAGATCGGGTCGATCCACAAAGAACACAGTTGACTTTGATCACAGAGTTGACTTGCTCAAAATTAGGTTTAATAAAAGATTTTAAGAAGTGGAAATGATATTTTATGAATAGAAATGATATAAATTTACTAGATACAATATTTTACGAATTTTAGAAACTGATTTGATCAAGAAATGTCAAAAGTCAAGGTCAAAGCATTGACTTTATCCAACAGTTGACTTTCTAAAAATCAGATAATAGAAAGAGTTTAACATATTTAAAAAATTCTATATTAAAAAACCAGAGATAAAATGGAATTTATTGATATAAAATTTATGATTTTTCAAAAAGTATTGGATTTATTATGAATTATTGAAAATGAAAGATCAGAAAAATCCCGAAATGAACACTTTGGTGTAAATCTTCAAATTGACTTACCAAATGATATCCAAATCCTGCAATTTATATATGAATAGAAATCTAACAACTAGAGGATTCCAAAAAGACCAAAATTGTCAAACTTCAATTTATATGTTAAGAATAATTGATCCCGCAAGTCAACGTCCAAATTCGGACTGAAAATGAAGAGTGGTTAGTCAAATGTTAAATTAAGGGGTCACATGATAATTAAATTTCACGATTTTTCTATCCACAAAAATCTGATGAAAAAAGAAATCTAATGAAACCAGAATCAAGCGATTCGGACTTAAGATCAGGGAGAAATCCTTATTTCAAAATCAGTAAAAATCCAAACCAAATTTGGACAAAATTGAAGAACAAAATGACTTTTAAAGCCAAATTAACTACCTAAATCTAATCTAAATACACATTATCACAAGATGAAGGATTTATTCACACTATAACTCGATTGACGTGAAGATTTGGCTTCAATTCACGTGGATTGAAGAGTATTGGCTCGGTTTCTTCCTCAGCATACGTTGGGCATTCAAGAGGAGAATTCGATCGAATCAAACGATGATTCGTGATCAATCCCGCTTCGATTGGATATGAATCGAGTCTGAACGCAAGGGGATCACAAAAAACTCAAGATCTTGCTCAAAAATTTCTTAATTCCTTCACGATTCAATCAAGAGTTACTTAGAAGAAGAGAATACATCGGTTTTTATAAGGATATCCCACGCGAAAAGCGCTTACCGTTCGATCTAATAAAGATCGGATGGACTGCCAAAACCATGCACGTAGGATGAACCACAATCCCACGATGTGGGCCCAAGTTCTCCTGATTTTTCGCCCGTCCAATTTTAATCGAACTATCGTGATGCATCCACGCGTCGCCCACGATCACTGAAATCGCGATAGTATCTCAAGCGTCTGATTTCCACTTAAGGTGATCGACGGTCTGATTTTACGCACGTGCATTTGATGACGATCGGGTGGACTCCGGTCTACGTGATTGACGCACTTGAATCAAGGCGATCTCATCTTACGCGTCGCGTAGTGCCACGTCACCTGCGATTTACAAATTCGCGGGAACATAGTCCCACACGGAGGAAATCAAAAAAATAGGTGAGTATATAACGTGGGGCTGCGTAACGCCTTTGCGTTACCGCCTCAATACTCTTCCTTGGGCCCACTAACCCATGGGCCCATCAACTTCCAGCCCCCTCACTTGCCACGTGGCGCCACCCGGGCCTCCGCATGGACTCGCGTGGCCCCTGCCACGCGTCTGCGCCTCCTCCGCACCACCTCCGGGCCACCTAGGCGCTACATGGGCTCGCGTGGCTCTGCTAGGTGGCCTTGTGTGCCATGTCGTATCCACGCGGGTCCCTCGCCACGTCAGCCCGCGGTTCCTTAAAATAATACCCCCTTTTTTACCTATTTAAATAAGGAAATGAAATCAATAAAAATCAAATAAAATCTAGAAAAAATCCTGAAAATTAAAAAATTAATAACTTTCAAAATATAACTCTTTTTTTATTCAAATTTTCTCTATTGGATGACAAATTTATTTCTTTTTAACATCATATCATCTAGAATCTAATTTTAAATGATTTCATAATGAACTTAGATCATCTCTTAAGAAGTCTTCTTTATATCATCTTAATATTCTTTTCTTGAAATTTATTCTTCAAAACATCTAATAAGGTCCAAGTAATGCAAGGAAAGTAATTAATTTCTATTTATTTAACCTTGCAAAAGATTAAACATCCATAAAGCACATAATTAACCCTAAATAATGCATAAATATGGACTTTAGTGAAATGATATATCAATGGAGAAAATTTATAAAGCTATGATAACATGCATCATAATCACATAAAATAAGTATGAATATTAGTTAAGTAAGATAAGAATTTAAGTTAAATATGCATGTTATCAAGGACCCGCGCGGATGCGACATGGCATGCAAGGCCATGTGGCAGCGCCACACAGACCCACGCATGGAGGTGACGCGGACACGTGGTAGGGTCACTCGAGTCCACGCGGACGCCCAAGTGGCACCTACGTGGCAGTGTGAGGGGCTAGCAGGTGATGGGCCCACGAGTTAGTGGGCCCGGGTTAGAAAATTGGGGCGGTAACGCAAATGCATTATTTCGAAGTGGGACTATGTTCCCGATTAAACCTTTTTTTTTTTGCAGGGCACATGGCAGCGTCACGGGCGTTGGATGCGATCGCATCAAATGAAGCGCGTCACTCGTGTGGACCGGAGTCAAATGGAAGCCGTTGATCACGTAAATGAACATCGAACGTGTGAGATGAATCGCGATTTCAGCGATCAAGGGTGACACGTGGACGTATCAGGGACTTCCGATCTTCATCGGACGGGCGAACGACAACGAGATTGGGATTGTGGGATCGTTGCCCACGATCATCACGAGATCGCAGCCGTTGATCGGTCTTCACCTAATCAGATGGTCCGCGATTTTTGCGGACTTTTCTTATAAAACGGGTTCTTCTCCTCTTTGTAAACTTAACTCTTGATCGAATCGTGAAGGAATTAAGCAGTTTTTGAGTAAAATCCTAAGTTCTTCATGATTCCCCCACGTTTAGACTCGACTGCGATCCCATTGGGGCAGGATTGATCATGAATCGTTGCTTGATTTGATCGAATTCTCCCCTTGAACGTTGAACTTATGCCGAGGAAGAAACAAAGCAATACTCTTCAATCTGCATGAATTGAAGCCACATCTTCACGTCAATCGGGTTACGAGTGTGAATCCATCATTCATCTTGCAAAAATTTGTATTTAGATTAGATTTAGGTAGTCAATTTGATCATTAAAGTCGTTTTGTTCTTCATTTTTGCCCAAATTTGGTTTGGATTTTTGCTGGTTTTGAAACAAGGATTTCTCCCTAATCTTAACTTCAAATCATTTGATTCTAGTTTCATTGGATTCCCTGTTTCATTAGCTTTCTATGGATAGAAAAATTTTAAAATTTCATCATCATTTGACCCCTCAATTTAACGTTTGACCATCTACTATTCATTTTCAATCTGAATTTCGACGTTGACTTGCGGGTGCAATTACCTTCAAAATATAAGGTGAAATTTGATAATTTTGATCTCTTTGGAATCCTCTGGTTGTTAGCTTTCCATTAATATATGAATTTCAGGATTTGGATATCATTTGGTTAGTCAATTTGAAGATTTAGACCGAAGTGTTCATTTCGGGATTTTTCTGATCTTTGATTTTCAATAATTCATAATAAATCCAATTCTTCTCGAAAAATCACGAATTTTATATCAATAATTTAAATTTTCTCTATAGTTTCTAAATATTAATTTTCATAACATTTTAAGCTCTTTTGATTCTCTGATTTTTTGAAAGTCAACGATTGATCAAAGTCAACGCTTTGACCTTGACTTTTGACATTTCTTCTTAAAAATCAGTTTCTAAATTCTTAAAATATGTTATTAGGAATTCTTATATCATTACCATTAATTAAATATCATTTTCACTTATTAAAAACCCTAATTAAACCTAAGTTTGACCAAGTCAACTCTGCGATCAAAGTTAACCGTTTTCTCTGTGGATCGACCCGATATGTACACTACACTTGATTTTATATCTTTGTAATTGTGAATTCGGAATTATAAATTTTTTTTGACCGACGTTTGCGTGTTTTAACGACCGCATAAAACGCTACGTCAGTCGACCTTTTCAAAAATTGTAGAAGGTTAGTTAAACATTTCCAGCTTATTAGGAGGACGATTAGATGTTGTCATATCTTTAGGATGTTACTCAAACATTTCTATCTTTTTATGAGGTTAATCAATTACCTTCTTAGGGGGGGTCAACCCATTCCACCTTTTTAGGAGACTAGTCACTCCATTTCTCTAATGGTATAATACGTAATTGTCAATCAAGTTGATTTATAATACGGTTGTATATATGGTCCTTCGACTTGAGACACCTAAGACATATTGTGAATGGATGACCATGTTCTTATTATAGGTAATGAATCCCTAGCCACCAAATCTCTAAAACATCATATATTGGATAGAGTGGGAAGTCCTCGAAGATGATTACTAATAACATGCAATCTTAACATGCAAAAACATGATTATTAATGCAAATTAAGGCATAAAACAGTCCATTTGTATGCATTTTATCATACTTTGAGAGCATTTCTATCATTTCATGCAATTTTAAGTTATAATCTCAAAATATACTAAATTAGGGATAATTATACATAATTAAGAATATATTTTAGAATAGATTATTCCCATCTAACTTTGAGATTATGATTAGGTTTTAATGTTAAATAATAAGAGAAAATGTGATGTAGGATAATTTAGAAGAGGTATCTAAATCCTACAATATGGGGAGGATCTATGAAATGATATCACTATGAAATGAATTTATAATTCAGTGAGAGTATATTGAAGAATAATTCAGAAATATGAAGAGAAGAGTTTAGATGAAAAGATAATATATATATTTATATATTATTAATGAATAAGATGATGGTTATGAAGAGAAGAAGGATAGGTAGAATGTTAAATAGTTTAGATGATGGCGGAATTATGATAGAGATGATAACAGAGAATGCGATGAGAAGAGATATAGTAATTCTCGGAAGGACACTGATACGCGACAGAAAACCGTGAAGGTTTAGCAGTCAACGTTTGGACTTATAGAAGATCTTAGGAGAAGAACTATCAGACGAGTAAAGATTCAGGATGTTACCTGAATAGTGATGATGAAGACGATACTTCCGAACCCACCAAACGACCTAGAAAATCCTGGATATGCTTCAGACTTGATGAAGATGAAAGTAGACAGAACGAGGGGAGAAAAGAGAGGGAGGTAGAATCGGAAGATGAAGGAGATGCGGGAGGAGTGGTGGAGGCACAGGAGAACACGATGAACACAAAGGTAAAAACGGAACCAATAGTAACCAAATTTATCAAATTCAACATCTGCTCTTATCTTACAAATCTCTACTTATAGAATACGGAGATGGAGACTAATAGCGAGAGGACGCGTCGCCTCAAATTTCTGCGTGCGAAACAGTTTGCGGAAGCTTCTTATTTTTCGTCGATTTCTGCGATGGCCACTGTTGGATACTTTTGATATCATTGATCATCTATGCGTCCCCTCGGCAAGTCAACTCCCGTGTTCTTTGTCATTCTGGTATCAGAGCGTCCTATTTCGGAGTTTCCAGTTTCCGCGCATCCGAGAATTTCGTCGGATTCTGTTTCGGAGTTTCTAGTTTATTTATTTATTTTTTTTGACGTCGTTTCACTTCACCAATCAACGGTTGACGGTTTTCTTGCCTTTGAAATCCTTCCAAAATGTTGCGCTTGTCCTTGTCCCACTGAGCTTGTTTTATAGGAAATATCCGAGCGTGGGGCATTGTAGATAGATGGCGAGGGTGGCGCTCTTTCTTTGGGCGGCGATCACAGGAAGCTCAGGCCGAGGGTTGCGGGAATATAGCTCGCGATTGGCTGATAGATATGTATCATCTCTGAAGGCACTCCAAAGAGATAACAAAACCCTGTATTTTCTTCGACACAAACGTCATCTCCTCGCGAAATAACTAATCGACCAAGATAGGGGTCCATAGAAGAGGAGGGAGAGTGGATTCCAAGGTTTCTTTTGTTGGAGATTTCCTGTACTATCACGGCTTTGTCTTGAAAGGAAACTCAATAGTCCTCATCAGCCGCTGAGGAATGTCCACGTAGAAGCGGCATTTACTCGATTAGCTCCCGATTCCACATCCTGTCAAAGCCGTGAAGATTCTTCTTGCAATGGGAGGTAGTCCTCCTCGGGCATCGTCTTCATGCTCTTTTATGGTTGACTCTATATATCCGTGTGCCTTCATATCCATTGAGAGGATAAACTATGTGGATTTGTTGACCGTCAAATGATCTTGGAGATGTGGAATAGTTATGGGGAGCGGTTTATGATGGTACTCTCCGGTAGCATAATAACCTTCTCCTTTTATTCTTCTCGGTAAGTTCTGTGTATGTCTTCTTGCAGCTACATTCTGTAGAGGGTTGACCGTGGCAAATTGGCTTCAAGGAGGGCCTTTAACCATAATTATAAATGGTAGTGATATCCCTCTTATCTTCCTCTTCAATAGCCATGGATGTATTATGTAGATGGGAGGTGATCTTCACTTGTAAAGCTTCAGTCGTCATGGATTAGCTTCAAACTTATTACCAACTTCTTCAACTCTTCAACCTGATTGGACTCACTATATGCATGGATGTATTTATGCAAGGGATTTTCTTGAGTAGCATAGGAAGATAGTTTCTTCCATCCATGACAGATCTCTTCTAAATTCTTTCTAAGGGAGGTTTTCAAAGAAAGAAGGGATCGGAACTCAAGGATGTTCCTACTATTGTTTCTTGAGATCATTTATTCACGAAAGGTACCTATGATATGGTGGATGAGGTTTGGAAAATTAGGAACCTATATCAAAGGTTTAAGGGTGGTTGACTTGGTCCACTCAAGGAATTCTAAGTTTCTAAAGAT